>JAPDSC010031466.1:3950-19807 GCA_026290005.1 Latrodectus geometricus | reverse complement strand
AAAGGTCTGTGAAGACAACCGGAACTGTAATCATTGCTTAAGTGACAAAGAATTAATTACAAGAGTAATCGAAAGACTATTCTAAAAGGCAGGAATCCCAATGGATTAGATGTTAGAGTTGGTAAGAGGAAGAATTTTCCTGGCACAAAATCCAAGAGTAAAAAGATACTGCGCCGAACAAAAAATTAAAAGGATCCAGCAAATAAAATCAATAAAACGTCCGTTATAAAAATAGTAAAGCGCAAATCCACAGCAGTAAAAAGCTAGATCAATTTGTATCTTGTTTAAGAACGAAAATGAGACATTAGTAGTGATATTGAAAGGCAGTGCAAGATTATAATAGGCCTTAAAAAAGCAAACAGATTTGAGTGGGGTGTTTCCCCAATCAAGTTTTAAAAATTAAAAAAATTCTATAAAAAAGGTTAAGACGTTGGTAATAAAAATAGGACATTCAATTAAAGTACGATTTATAGTTAAAATATTTTAAAAGTAATAGCAATCTCAACTGCAGTTACATGAAGTTTGATCTCATCTAAAAATGGCTGTATCCTACCACAAAAGCGAGGAGTGCATAAAGGGCAAGTGTTAAAAATCTTAAAAATCAATGCTAGCAGATCTTAATGGGTCGTTGAGTAAAAAAAATTCCTGAAATAGCAATTAATGGAAAGCTTCGTATGATTTAGGTTCAAGGAAATATGTTGCAGTTAACAAAGGCTGGTAGGTGAGGTGAGAAAGACTCCACTGCAGACAGGAAGGTATATATGATGAACGGGGTCTATTTCAGGATAGACCCAGTTCATCATAGTCATTTTAGGATTAATCATTTTAGGGCAGCATTTGAAGCAGAACCATATGCCACACTGCCAAAGTTAATACAAAGCAGTACAACTGCTTGATATATCCTGCATAATGAGGTTCGATCAGCAACACGGGTGTTTGAGAGAACTTTAGATATTCAAATAATTTTCATATTTTTGCCTAAATTTTATATATTCGGTAAAATAGTTTATCGAAAATCACTCCAAAATACCGTACCACGTTAACAGAAAGAAAACATTATGGAATGATATTTGAATCAAGGTTACTCGTTTCGTGCAAAAGTAGATGCAACTGCTTAGTGGGCAAAATGGAATAATTATTTTCAACATGCCAATGAACTTCGCTTACAGCCCTCTGCAGTTCTGTCTTTATTAATTTCATGTCTCAACCTTGACAGAAAATCTGCAAGTCATCTAAATAAAGCTTACTTTTTAACATAAGTTAAGACAAAATATTCGAAATACAAACGATAAAAAAGGGTTACGCTGAGGATACTAAAATGAGGAACGACTTCTGCTTTGATAAATTGTATAGACAAAGTAGACTCAACGCGTACTTAAAATTTTTTGTAAAAAGCTTTGAATAAGAATTGGTAGATTTCCACAGAGATTGAAACCATGCAACTTCGAAGAATCCCAAAGCACTAGGTTCGATCGTAGGCCTTCTCGATATCCAATAAAATTGACACAAGATTGGAGAAAGATATCAGAATCACGTTCGTTTGTAGGAACCAATCTGTTATAGAAAGGAAAGCAGATCTACTCTTACGGAAATCACTTTGTTGCTGAGTGTACAACTAATAATACCTAGTTTATTTAGAAAGTATAAGTGTCTGTATTTTCTAAATAAACCAGGAGATCATAAATCATTCGCTCCATCATCTTACAAGAGGTAAAACTCGTTAAAGCAAATTAGCCAGATAACTTAGTGGATCTTTGGAATCTTTTCCTGGTTTTAAGATGGGAATGATAATAGCTTCCCAGTTTTGTTTCTGCGGTTTGGGAATGGTTGCAGCTGAGATAGTCTGCAGCAGTTGAGGCTGTCTTCAGTACATGCTTGTATGGAGTTTAACAGATTTGTAACACCTTGAACTTTTGAGAGTTTGCGTTCTGATTCTCACGATTTTTTCGCGTTACCATTGTGGGTACTAATAATACCTAATAATTAGCAAGAGGCAACTGACGCAAGGTAGCAATAGGCAACTGACGCAGCGGAGAAGAGAAGCAAGTGTATCTAGAAGGGACAGATCGAGAAATCGTAGAGATAATGTGATGGTGGTCTATCCGAAAGAAAAAGTTCAGAAGAGACTAGTAATTTTATTAAGAAAGTGATCGACCCAAGGAAACTTGGAATCAACGTTGCCAAGATAAGACCAGTACAAAAGGCGGAATTCTGATCGAAACACAGAAGACTGGGGATTTCGATAAGTTGATCGAAGAGGTTAGGAAGAATGATAAGATTAATAATGTTGTTAGTGCCAGGAAACCAGAGATGAGAAGACCACGAATTATACTCTATAATGTGGAAAAGGAACTGGAGAAAGAAGAAATAGCTGAGAGTCAAGATCAACTTGAAGAATCGGCTGAACTTGAAGCTATTTGGATACAAAGGGAGATCAGGCAATAACTGGGTTCTCACGGTGTACCCGCGATCCTTTGGAACATTGAAGGAAAAGATTAGAATTTACGTTGGATGGACATCAGTTGGCTTTAAAGAGTATCTTAAAGTTACCCAATGTTTTAAGTGTCTAAAATTTGGGCATATTGCCAAGAACTGCCAGGGGAAGGAAGTACGCAGTAAATGTGGAGAGGAACATCACAGTAGAGACTGCAATAAGACACCTGTATGCTGCAATTGCTCAGAGTATAAGAGAGCAAAGAAACAAGTAAATACCCGACACGATGCCAGAAGTGCTACCTGTTTTATCCAGGAACGAGAGATAAACAATATGATTAGTAAAACAGATTATGGATATTAAGACAAGTAATACAGTTATAAGGTGCTCTCATATTAATCTCAACCATTGTAGAGCTGCAAACCTTCAACATGCTCAAGATCTGAAGGACCTGGATATTGACGTCTCCTCACTTAATAACCCATTCACTTTTCAGGATAACATTACAGGTTTTCCTTTGGAGTATCTTATCATCGCTTCCAAAGACAACAAATCGGCCATTGTTGCTAAGAAACATTTTGTCATCAGTCCAGTATTCAAAGAAGATGAAATCATTGTCATCAAGTTACAGGTAAAAAAATGGATGTTTATTTGTATGTTCCATCTATTGTCCACCATCAAAGAACATACAGGAATCTATTACACCACTAGAGGCACTACTCGTTAAATACTTCAGCGAAAAATGGATAATCTTCAGCGAATTATGCCAAATCGACGGCCTGGGGACCTAGGACAACTGATTATAGAGGTGAGATCTTAGATTTTTGCGCCAGGTTGGACCTAGTTGTGGAAATTGATGGAAACAGTCTGCCAACGTTCAATAGTACTATCGGAAGTAGCTGGATCGATCTTCTGATAACTAAGAACTTAATACAAGGAGACATTAACTGGCAAGTACTGGACAAGTTTACGGCAAGCGACCATCAACTTATCACCTGCGACCAACATTGGAACAGTCACCAGAAAATATAGTTGGCGTTGGAATCAACGAACCATGGACTAGGAAAAATTTAAAAAGGGACTTCCAGAGGTGATTCAGGACTTCCCCATCAATCCAGAGGATGATATGGAGAGGATAGTCTTAGGTATTGAAAACAGGATAAGTGATCTCTGCACCAAGCATAGGAAGAAGTCAGTGAAAGGAAAACAGAATAACTACTGGTGGACCCCGGAACTCCAGGTAGAAAGGAGTAAAGTCAGAGCCCTAAGAAGGAGGTTCCAAAAGACTACGAACGGTGATTGTTGGGTTGGGTTTTTTGGCGCAAGGTCCAAAAAGGACAAGCTGCGCCCTACGAACGGTGAGGATAGGGACAAGTGGAAGCAAATTTTTAAGAAAGCAGCAGCCCTTTATAGAAAACATATCTTAGATACTAAGGCACAAGCATTCAGGGACTATCTGGCCAATGTTGCTAAGGACAAAGCATTTGGAGGTCATTATAAAGTCATTAGAAAGAAAATGCACAGACCAGAAATTAATCAACTGGTAAGACTGGATAATGGCAATCTCACAAATGACGCTGATGAAACGATCACTGAAATCCTAAAGTACCACTTTCCTGTCATACAACAAGAGGTAAGAAGGGATGCTTTAAATCTCGGAGAGGATGAGCCCGAATTTACCATCTCAGAAGTTGAGGAAGCAATAATGGATATGGATAACAATAAGGCGCCAGGCTTTAACAACATTTGCCTTGACATTTATAATGAACTGTTAAACATCAACAAAGATTGGTTCCTACGTATACTGAATCAGTGTCTAAAGCAAAGGGTATTTCTGATTCTGGAAGGTGGCAAGGATAATACTCATTCCAAAAGAGGGTAAAGACCTCTCTAAGAGATTCCTATCGGCCGATCTGTTTGCTGCCAATTTGGGGGAAATTCCTGGACAAACTGATAATGAGAAGATTATATCATTACTTCACCAGCAATGAGCTCCTGGATAAGCTCCAATTTGGATTCCTGAAGGGCAGAAGTACTTGTGATGCCCTGAGGGAAATGATCCGGAGGATTTAGGATAATAAGAGAAACAAATTGTATACTTGTATGATATCTCTTGATATCAAAAATGCCTTCAACCGGTCTAGATGTTTAGACATTATAAAACTTTGAAAAACATAGAACACCAAGAAACATCTTTTTGATGGTTAGTTCATTCCTCAATGAGAGATGTTATCTTGATGCTAGTGATACACAAATTACATATAATACGGGAGTACCATAGGGATCTAGTCTGGGACCCTTTTTATGGCTATTAATAGCCAACGAGCTTTTACAAAGAAATCTGGAACTTAATACGCATTGCCAGGCTTATGCGGATGATGTGGCTATCCTCTTGAGTTATAAATCCTATTTTCAGTTTAGTGAAAATCTATCAGACCCTTAAAGGTTGTTTTTGACTGGGCTACGGAGTATGGACTCACTCCGAGTTTACAAAAGTGTAAGTATATCATCTTTGTACCACATCGGAACATTACAAGGCGACCGGGGATTAAATATAATGGACATAAGATCTCGTATTCCAGTGAGCTTAATTACCTGGGATTAGTATTTGATCCGAAGCTGCAATGGACAAAACATATCAATCTAGTAAAAGATAAAGTGGACAGTATCCAGAACAAACTTACTAGAATTGCAAGAACCACATGGGGGATAAAACCATACATCATGAAGCTCATCTACACATGTGTAACGGA
The DNA here is from genome assembly GCA_026290005.1 of Latrodectus geometricus. Lineage (NCBI taxonomy): Eukaryota > Metazoa > Arthropoda > Arachnida > Araneae > Theridiidae > Latrodectus > Latrodectus geometricus. The sequence continues at coordinate 14,620 of JAPDSC010031466.1, read as the reverse complement.
GAGCATAATGTTGTATGGATGTCAAGCTTGGTATAGAAACACAGTAAAGATGAATAACAGATTGTGTCAGATTCAACGAGTAGCCCTACTTAAGTTGACCAGGGTCTATAGAACCACTTCAACCGATGCCCTACAAGTTTTGGCTGGCTGTGTTCCACTACATCTGAAAGTGCAGTCACTACAAAGCAGATTTGAATTGTGGAATTATGGAACGCCCATAAAGTTACAAGACAGAGTGGAATTTGACCAATGCCTGGGTGAGGTGTAATTCAGTGGAATCACCTTGGACCAAGCTAAATATTACCTTTAGCCAGACACAAATACACAACTATTATGCGTATACGGATGGTTCTAAAATCAACGAACAAGTGGGATGTGCGGCAATTTATAAGAAGGAAAAATCCATTAAAAGAATTCAATTTAGGCTCGACAATTCTGCAACAGTTTTTGAAGCAGAGGCATGGGCCATATTACTTGTGATGAAGGAGGTTATTTATCAAGGATGGGACTGCTGTCACATCCATTCAGATTCAAGGTCGGTTCTGGCGGCGCTGGGGAGATTTGAGATTGAAAATAACACTTAGGGAAATCCAGAATTTATACAAGAGACCAGGAAAAGTTTACGTTCCATTGGGTGAAGGCACATGTCGGAATTGTACATAACGAAGAGGCCGATGAAGCGGCAAAACAGGCAACAACCCTAGATGAAATCGCAATAAGTACTAAGTTAAGTAAACAGTTTTCAACTTTAACAACCATAAACGAAATAGAATTATGGCAAAAAAGCTGGAATGAGTCAACTAAAACCAGAAGACTGTATACCTTCATCCCTATAGTCTCTAAGAAAATACTAATGGCAAACTTCTTTATTAATCAAATCTTGACCGAACACGGTGCCTTTGGGCTTTACCAAAGACGTTTCCATGGGAAGTCAGACAGATGTCCACATGAAACACAGACCCCCGAACACCTGCTACTCTACTGTAGGAAATGACAGCATAAGAAAGGAATTCTATCCGATGGACTACGGTTGCAAAACCATCAAGCAACTTATAGAGCACAAGGGATTCCACTTTGGAGTCAAATACTTCAAAGGGAAAAACAGATGGAAATTTAATAACATTTGTTGTATATTTTTTGTATTTATCGTTTATTGTATTTTTCTAACCATTCCCTTGTTACTTTTTAGATTTATTCAATAAAGGCCAAGCAGGCCCACAAATCTTTCAGTCAGAGTCACAATGGAAAGTTTTTATGGTGTCTCTCTTACTCTCCAGGAGTTCTGGTCTGGTCCAGAGGACCTTTTAGTTTTGGATTTTCATTTGGCTTTTCATTCCCCGAGTACTTTCGGGATTGCTATCGCATATGACTTTCCACAAACCGCATACCTTCGGGTGGGATGGTCTCTCATAAATGTTACCATTGTGGGAAGGTTTTTGAAGATTTTGTTTTCCTCTAAAATTAAGAGAAGCTCAGAATTACAATTTATGTTCTAGAGTTCAGCATCGAGTGCATATGGCTTTCGATCTGCAGGGTACTCTTTAGATTGACCCAGCCAATTATTGTTGAAGCACCGAATGGTGTTAGGAATGATATTGCAGTTTATCTTTTATTATGTGGAAGGTTGGGGCAGTCAAATGATAATATTAGGTGCATTGTTGGAATTATTTCTCTACGACGGATGGTATTTATGTCAACCTCAAACTCACTGATCTTTAAGAAGTTCTAAGAGCTCAGATTCCGACACTAATAGATCTCTGAAATCATACCACTACTTCGGTTTAAATATTTGTGGCATTAAGTCATTACACGAATTTCTCCAAACTGACGCAAAGGCAAAAGAGACTTCGATTGTGTTGCTCATGAGATTTCAATCAGGAGGTCACTAGATCTTAATCTATGCTTTTGGGTTCTCCAGTTGTAGCTTTGATGTATCAGTATTTTGAATGGCGACATCTGTTTCAGCTGAACTTCAGTTTTGTATTAGAATAAACTTTAGAAAAGTACCTAACAATTTGTCATATGAGCAATTAGATTTTAACGAGGCATGGCCCTCGTCACCACCTGAACTTTAAGGACCCCCATGAGAAAGTTTAGTGTTCATTCTAGTGCAACCCCACCCATCACAGAGCCCAACAAGGGAAGAATGTTACAGTCTCTAATGATATCCCTAGCATTTACCAGCCTCAGTATTTAACCTAAGATATAGTACTAGGATCTGCGCGACCCAAAATACAGGACAAATAACCGCACAACCCAAAGTACAGGACGAGCACTGGAGCACCAAGTAGGGTAAAATCTATCCTAAACATAGCATCAGCCTCTTGACTGAGAGCGAGATCATTCGGGCCACCCGTCTACAGAGAAGACAAGGCAAAAAGGAATGCAGAGACCTCAGGATACAGATTTCCTCCTTACTTGACGTTATGCATGGCAAACTTGGGATGGAAGACCAATGAAACGAAAACAGGGTATATTCTCATAGTGGAGTAAACACAAGCACACCAAACACTTGTTCTCGACGATAATGCAAAGAGGAGGGATGTGAGAAAGTGGAATAGAAGTAGAAACTAAAAAGTAGGAAAGAGATCACTAGGGTACCTCGGGATTGCGACATCCGCGTTTTCCTAAAGCTAAACCGCCTGAGATGGTAAGACTATTTTTTAGGATTCTCGAAAGATATGAGAAGTGCTTCGTTTATAAAGTCTTGAGGCCAGGGGAGTTTCTCATGAAATACAAACGAAGATTTTATTGATATACTTTAAAAAGTGCATGGCTCACAACTAGAAACGATTAAGATCCAGGGGTAACTGATTACAAGTCACATTATAATTTATATAGGCAAGATACGGAATGCAGAAAAACAAGTTCTAAGAGCAGGATTGTGTATAGCGTCCAATCTGCGAAGAACAGATGATTGAGCCGATCCATTAAAACCATAATCAATTCAAGATAATATAGCAGACTGGTATACTCAAAGTAATGAAAAATTTTATCTGCACTCCAAGATGTATTAGATAATATTTTGAAGATTAAGTAATCTTTCACGCTCCCTTCGTCATGTGTAACACATTAGGAAAAGTTACTTTCCCTTCAAAAATACTGAGAAACAATCTCATTCAGAAAGAAATTTCCACATTTTATTTTAGAATCAGAATGGAGACTGATTTTTCTGCAGAAATTAACACAAATTAATTTGCTTTTTGATACAGTATGACCATTCTGTTCACACCAAATTAACATATTGTTTAGCATCATTTGCAATATCCTCTCAATCAATTGCATGTTAGATCCTTGACAAGAAATTTGTTTAGCATCATTTTTATAGCATTATTTGCAATATCCTCTCAATCAATTGCATGTTAGATCCTTGACAAGAAATTTGCAGACCATAGACATAGTCTGCCATAATCTGGGGATTGAAACTTAAAAATGCCGTTGATATGAATGTTAAAGAACGTAACACTTAAAACAATGCCCTCAGATATTCCTTCTAGCTAGAGTAAAAAGGTCTGAAAGTTCTGATCCGACTAGAAATCTAAAAAGAAATCTAAAAATGCGGTAGCGTATAGAAGCAGGTCTGGATAAAAAGATATCCTGTAGATCAAAATCGTACAACTTAGAGACTGCCATGTCGCCACACGGTTATATGCTTTATATCAAAAGTTGACACTAAGTAATTTTTAGGAACAAATGATTTTAATTTTATTTATTAGGTGTTAGCTATAATAGATACTTTATAGAATTTTGCCAGATAAGGAGAAAGCATTTGTTTTCAATACATAGACAACACTGACCACACGCTAGCAAGTTTTACTCAAGCAGCTTGTAAGTGCTATTCGTTGATAACTTCGAATGACTAAAAGCCTTCTATGTAATAGAAAATCTTTTGCCACTTTTAATGGTTTTTAATTTCTTTAACTTTTAATACTATTTAATAAATAAACTTTAATATTAAAATAAAAAGGTATTTTCAATAACCTTTTGAATTCTCAGAGCCATCTCAAATAGAAATGTCCAAAGATTTCCAATTTTTTTTATAACTTCCCTGTGTATTAAAAAGGAAAAAAAGTCCACTTCTATTAGCCAATATTTGCGGCAACAACCAGTTTGTATTTCAATACAGACAAAGAATTTTATTTTTAATAAAGACTGCTCCCATGCCTAGCAATCCGTCAGAACATCTATAAACGTTTTTAACTCAACAGAAAACCTTTATTAATGTTTAAATAAATTTAGGTAAAGGATCATTTTTCTGTCCTAAAAATTTAATTATGAAAACGCTTATAAATTGCGTTGAAATTAGCAATCAAACTGATATAAATAATAGATATAAATATCTTTCACATAAATTTAAGACCAAATAAATTTTCCCTGTAAAGATTGTGACTTTGCACTAATAAATTTAGTGAATCTTATAGAAAGAACTTCCTCGCGAACATAGTATAAGCATAAATTTATGAACTTGTAAATTAGAAACATGATAGTAAATATGTTGACAGTTTAGAAAAAATTCAATAGCTGATTAAATACTAATTCATAGAAGTTTCACTGTACACTACATTTTCTAATCTTTTCGTTTTCATGTTAGACGAATAATCAAATTACATTTTATTTTAATTCACGAAAGTCGAAGGAAGTAATTACTAAAACAGTTTATTCCCTGAGAAATCTCAATTTTCCACAAACTACAGGTTTTGCCCCAAATTTACCAAAGTCCATAGCATCAGAAAATTCACCGGAATTTTAAATCTCCACCCATCGTGGATTCTAAAGTGATTTCAGTAGCCAATCACGTTTACGCGCGCGCGAGTGATATGAGACGACCTTATAGATTCCACTTTATTTGGAATTATATAGAAGGTTTGTCTACTGGTATTGAGCAATTATAAAACAATATTTCGAATAGATAGTAAGATATACACTTTAATATAAATTTGCTTTTGAGAATCCCATTTCTTCGGTCGCATTCATAGTCAACTTAACCATACATGACGGGCAGCAGACTTGTTCATATTCCCACCTTACATTCATCAGAGTTTATCACCTTAAATTACAATTTTAACGTGACTTATTTTACTCAGATATATTTTTAGTCCCTAAAAATGTCAAGTTTATATCTTCTGATAGAACAGTAAATAAATTTATATTTAAGTGTTACGCGTGAGTTTGAATTGCCAAACTCACGTGTTAATTAAAAATTAGGGGAAAGATTTGGAGTGATCATGCTTTGATCACAGTATCATCTATGCTGGCGCTTCATTGAGTAAAAAAATTATGTGTTCGTTTTACTATGGGTTTTATTAGATTTAAGGAATTCCATCTACACCACCCTCTAGATTTATTCTGAAAACTAGAAAAATTTGCTTACTCTGATGATGTATCTTCATCCAAAGGGAAAACGTCTTGTGACATGAGATGTTTAATCGACATCGATGGTAGCACATTGAAACAGAAGTGTAGTATCTGGAAAAAAAAAAAATCAAAGTTTCATTTCTTTTAAGTAAAATTGTCCTTAAAATGTATAGCAAAAAACACAGTACCAACCTCTTCTTTCCTTTTTATTCGTGTTGGAAGATCATGCCTGAAAACAGAAGTGAATAATTTATGATTTGTCAATTTTCAAATTTATAAGCACATAAGCCTCAATTATTAAAATAGGTGCTTAGGAGAAATAAAAAATTTTTTAAATGTGAAAGCTTTACATGAAATATTATTCCTTGCGTCTTGTCCCCGCTTTGATATCTTTAAAAATAGGATCTAATTAGTGACCAATACCGGATGTAATGAATAGATTGCATACCACTAAACTTTTTCTAAGCTTTAAATATTATTGTTAAACATCTAAAATTAGTTTCTTTAACCTTTTGAAAGACTAAACGCATTTCTTAAGACTTCCATAAAATAGAATATTTGCATTATAAGAAAATTATCAGTTCAGGATTAAGCGCTACAATTTAAGACAATGCTTAATATTTATTATTTTGTAGAACTTTAAGCATTAACTCCCCTTCCCCTCAGCAAGAAATAAATTTTAACTTATGCCATTTCCTTTAAATGTAATTTTCAATAAACATTTTCCCGGAACGCTTACTTGTTCAATTCTACAATTCTTTACTTGATAATCACCGAGAGAGTGAAGGTTTTCATTCTCCATTCCTAAGTAAGATTTCATTATTACAGAAATAACTACAGTTTTTACTTGCACAAGCCAAAAAAGATGAAGTCTATGTTTTTGTGATAATTGTAATCAAAAAGAATTCTAGATTTGCAATCTTTCAAAATTATACACTAGGCTAACTTGTTCCTCAATGTCATTTTTTGCTCACGATAGCTAATTAGACCAGAACCTACGGCTTAAAGTGTATTGATAAGCACTACAAATATCCAAACCCAAAGTGGAGTTCGAACACATGAGCTGAAGGCAAAAGAATTGAATTGAAAGCATTCAGCTATTAGCTCAGTTCCCTAGGTTCTGGATTATTCGAATCACTTAAATTCCTCAATCATATTTAAAGCGTGTTTCTTTGCAATTAATAACAACCTCTGGTAGTCTTAAAGTGCATAAAGTCATTTAAAAAATTCTACAAAAATTTTAAAAATTAAACTGATATGAACAGAAACTCAAACTGTCGATTTCTTATAGTTAAAAGCAGTCGCAACCAATCAATTTTATATTCCACGAGTCATGATTAACATTCATAAGTTATAAAGCTAAGGTTAACCAGGATAAGTCAATCTCTTGTAACTCTTACTCACCCGAAGAGATACCAATCGTATGCCAGCGTCAAGTAAGTGATTTCTATATAATTCAAATTTCGATGAATGACGCCATCAGCCCACAGTGTCAGTCGAAGTAGTGATATGAAGAGGGGAGTGCGGTCCCAGCCGGAAATGCAGTGAACAAGCACGCTGCCATCACCTGCACATTAAAAAAGTGTGAGGAAATATTAGTCTTATAAATATGGAAAAAGAACTTGTGACAAATAATCCAGTAGCAAAAATGAACTCCACACAAAATAGTTTCCACAGAAACAGACGAGATTTTATTTTGTATATGGTTTGACGCATAACTCAATATTTGGATAGAAAGGATAATTTGATCAGGAATTACTTCATACAGTGGATTCCGATCAATTATATACCGCAATTTGAGTTGAACCTACGAGCTATTGAATCAAGGCCAAAGTGGTCATTCGACTTTTAGTTCTTCATTTTAGACATCGTAAATATTTTATTAGTTTAGCAGACTCTTTAGGTTTGAAATGGTGAAAGTTAACCATAAAAAAGTATCTTAAAAACTTGGTTAATTCATGAAGTAGATGCTATTAATGATTTAAATATTTCAGAAACAATTTCAATAACTATTAAAGTCAGAAATCAGCTTTACCTTTATATTTAATGTTCATTTAAATATTCAAACCAATAAATGAATGTCTTACCTTCTATGAGAGAATGCAAAATCAATCGTATGTAAATCTGCGTTTGATAAACAAGGTTCCACTCCTAGAACAGAAAAATTTATATTAAAACTCTTCAAGCATTTGAATTCAGAAACTCATAACGGAAAACACACATTTATGAGTGTCTAAACATTAAATCACAGTTTATTAAAATTATTAACTTCGCTACTATTGACTCGGCAAAAATGCTTCAAAGCTCATTTGAAAGTTGCTTTTGCAAGAACTATTACATATGTTTGAATGATAGAACTAAGAAGTAAAGCTACATAGCGAGTGAAAAAAAAACATTAATCGACAAAGAGAATTAAAGCTACATAGTGAGTTTTACTTCTCTTTGTCGATTAATGGTTTTTTTTTTTTTTTTTTTTTTTTTTTTTACTGTGAAATCAATATGTTTGGTTTAAGTTTTGATTTCGTGCAAGAAAATTGAAAAAAGGTCTCCGAATTTTAAAATGTAATTATAAATTCTTTATAGTATTTACATTTCTTTATCAAAAACCATTATTACAATTTACATGATTATATAGATTTTTTTTTTTTTTTGATAAAGTTCTAAGTACAATTTTGTCAAAAATAAAAAATCCGTGGAAACATTTATAACTTTAAGTTCCACTTCTCTCAGGACCTTTTATTTAGTGCATAAATAATTTGTATTAGTATTAAAAGGATCATTTTGTAATAAGCAGTTGTAATTAATAAGTTATTTTAAGTAATGCTTTCGTGTAAAACTTTAATTTCAGAGTTTTGACTAGTTAGCGACCTCAAAGTTAATTTAGAATAACTTATTTCCAAAGCAGTAGCTTAATAGGATCTTAAAAATTTATTCTGGAATTAAACAAGAAGCCTTATTTTTTTTAAAGTCATACATACTGTGTAATTTGCCCAACTGACGTCTTTGAAGGGGAGTTGTCCCACATCGATGATTTCGATAGCAGATTCAATCTCTGGCTGAAAAGTAAAAGTTTTATTTTAATGTGGATTTGCAGCCATTAAGTTAACTTAATATTAAATACATAAAAAATTCAGATATACAAGAAATACAAGGGAATTCCTTCCGAAGCATTTAACCTTTTCGTTTGCTAAATATTTGCCGAAATCAATTTATCGGCATTTTATCCACAACTTTTGGTGTGAAACTATGGCTAATCAAGATAATACAACGAAGCTTCAAGACATGAACTGTTACCAAGCGAAAATCACTGTCTGCGGCTCTAAGCCAAGTTAAAGTTATCTTTTTTGGTTGTGTTTCTCTGGGATCTTAATTTCTTACTGTGAATCTTGTTTTTGGAAATTATATCAAAATAACTCCAACATCTGGTAGATTCAAAATCCTAATTCATGGGTTTTACAAGTATTTTGTTAATACTTAATTTAATAATGATTCCGAAACGCTACGTTACCATCAGGACTTTAGAGTAACAGATTATGAAATTTCATTGGGAGCACTTATTATCGAGTATGGCTACAATAGTGAATCGAACTCCAGCTACCTTGGCTTAAAATACTGAAATATTTCGTCCCCCAATTCTATGTTATAGCTTTTAAAAAGCTTCGTGTGTTTGATAGTTAATGAGGATGTTTATTCTTTTTTTTGTAGTTATTCACTATGTTTTACTTATGCTGTTTTTATGTGGATGTAGAGACATGGCTCCTTAGGGTTGCTAGTTTTTTGGGGTGTAAAATTTTTTTTTTTTTTTTTTTTTTTTTAAGATAGAAAGTAGCTGCTGTGGGGACAAGAGCTCTAGAAAAAGATTCTTGCTCTCTATACCTGGAGAATATTTTGCCGTCTTGTATATAAATTTGATTGTTAACGAGAGCTGGTTTGTCTTATTTTTATTGAAAGTTTTAGTTTTAAGTAGATTGTAAAATGAATATACAGAGGATACGACATGAATTTCAGAAATGAACTAGTTTTTATTAAAAGAAGGGTTTCAAACGTTTTATGACAATGAATATTCAAGATAGGAATAAATTACCAGCATTTATTCCTAATACTCAAGGTCATGACTACGTAAATTTTCTAGGTTCAAAATTCAAATAGCTCAGTTTTGCTGGTTTTTTTTTTTTTTTATATATTATTATTATTATTATTATTATTATTATTATATGGCTTTCATGGTGCTTGCAAATAGTCTATTGAATTTAAGGAGTATTGCATTGAGAGAATATTTTGAAAAAGACCATATATATCTATAAATTAAACGGGCTTTGTTTTTGTAATTTAAAAATTAGCAATTCATTTAAATATAAATTTACAATTATTCAAATTAAGCATTAATAATTAACGTTATGAACTCACGTAGTATACGTACTTTACTCAAATTAAGATGAATTTATAAGTGGAATAACTTATTAAATTACGGGCTAAAGAAATATCTTATAATTTGACTTACCTAAGATAAGCGGATAAGCAGGCCGTCATTTTAGGAAACACATTTCGATCATTTCTCCCGATATGATGGACAATCATCAATTTACATGTAAATATGTTTCGTTTTGTCCAGTCTAATTTGCTTCGTTTGTTGTTGTTAATTTTCTTTTATTAACGCACTCATACGAGAGCTAATTAGAATAGCACTTACAACTTAAAGTAGATTACAAATATGCAAGCCAAAGCCGTTTCTTTAGTCTAAATTATTCATTTCATTTGATTCATTGAAAATTTGTTATGATTTAAGATTAGTCAGACTTTGTTAATAAGCAGTCTCTTACACATTATTCTACCGAGACTTAACTTTTCTCCTCGAGACTTACTTCCTGTCAATGTTCAGTGCTAAGCCCACAATTGTCTCTACTCTTGTTCCTACCACCAGAACTGGTTTCAACAAGTCCTACTAGTGTAACCCACTTCATAGAAAGGGGATATGGAATAATTAGTACCTCATGGGGAAGATTAAATATAGGATTTTCTAGCTAGAAAAGATGAGTAATTCACAAAAATTACCAGCCTTGGTGGATAGAGTTCATTATTTCTAAATCAGAAGAATTAAAGAGCCAGAAACTTAAGCATTCGTTACTATCAACTTAGTTGAAAAGAATGAAACTGTATATACTTTAGAGATTCGATGAAAATGTGCTAGCTTAAGTGGTTAATTTGTCGCTAAATCATTTTTGCTTACAAGGGCTAGTTGGATTGGAAACTAGTTTTAAATTAATTCTGAACCATTCAGCGACCACGTTTCAACTGGGAATTGAACCCACTAGCTG
>JAPDSC010031458.1:0-12276 GCA_026290005.1 Latrodectus geometricus | reverse complement strand
TGATAAGTAGCAATTTGATAATCACTATTATAGTATTAAATCTTAAATTCAAAACTTAACTATTGGAAACTTTATTTATTTACATATACTTATTTGGCTGATTTGTGCACATATAATGTAATAACCTTTAGGTGTATTACATATATACTCTATTCATTTATTAAATTAAAATGAGAGAAACTTAAATTAAGGAATTTTCTATTGCATTTCTGTTAAGGAAGTTTATAAAGCTAAAGAAACAGTTCCAACTTCAAAAAAAAAAAATTTTTTTTTTCTCTGTAAAATAAGCATATTTTATAATAAATTTGAATAAAAATCATTCTCAAGTTAAAATGTAAGACAGTATTTTATTTTTACATGTAAACTGTTATAAAATTTTTCTATTCACTGAATGCTCTTGAAAAATCTTAAACTAAAAGTGAAGACCCTAACCTAATTTATAAGAAATGTTCAAAAATCCTGCTAACTTTGCTTAATGAGAGAAAAGTTTGCACAAAATAAATTAAACAATTTTAAACTTCATAACAAAGTATATGCTCTAGGGAAAAAAATGTTTCCCCCTTTATCTTACACTCTTTCTAAATGCATATGGGTTATTATGATTGAAAATATTATCAATGCTGCAGAATTCGAGCTTTTGCTATGAATATGCTATATGTTTATGCTGTAAAATAAAATGTAAATTTTCTACTTTTTAATTTTAATTTACAAAATCTTGTGCTAAATAAGCTGAAGTTCACATTTTACCCTATAAATAATAATCTTTTTTCTGCTAAAATTGTTCTGAACTTTATAATGATTATTTTTATTTAATAATCTGATTATATTCGCATTACTTAGAAAAAAAATATTCAACTAATTCTATAACATAATCATACTTTTCATAATAATAGGGAATATTTAGAAAATTTAAAAGATTTTATTTTTCAGTGTATTAATTATCTTCAAAGCATTATTTTATTAAAAATTTTCCACAACAAATTTCTAGAATTATAATGTTTTTACTTCGTGACAATTTAATTTAAACATCCTAAAATCAATGACAATTTTCAACAAGTAATTGTGTGTCATGCTTCAAAATGTGCATGCCTGCTATAGTTTCCAAATAAGGTATAAGATTCAAAATAAAAAAGTACTTTATTTTGTTTAATTCATTTCTATATGATATTTGGATTAATATTTAACTTATAATTCATGCATGCATTCTAGATTTTAAAAATTTCCTTATTTTGTTCTGGGAAAGAAAAGGCATTAAGAATAATTATGCAACAATATATGCTAAGTATGTGGATTATTTATAATGGCTGATTCCAAAAATGTAAATTCTTAATTATTCTATGTTAAAAAAAATTAACACAATAGCATTTAATGACTTTTTCCACATAAAATAAAGCATATTTGCAACGATTCCTGAAAGAAAAAAGTAACCTTTAGTGAATTGCAATAATGTTTTAATAAAGCTGGTAAACAATAATTTTGGTAAGATAATGAGTTTGGGTCTTGCTTAGAAAATCTTTTATTAAAGGCCAAAAAATTTTTTGCAAGTAAATAATTAATTGTTTGAAAAATTACTATTATCAAGAATATATTATTATCTTAAAATTTTATTGGCGTTTATTTCCCTGCCCCATTTTTAATTTCATTTTAATTACGTAGTTCTTATGTTTCGATTTTTATTTTTCCTAATTTCATAATTGGAATTTCAAACATTATTTATGTAATTTACCATTTAATTTGGTGTACCAAAATATCTAATGCATAAATATATTCAATAATCTTAATGAGTTGGTAATGTACATGGAAAATATTCATTTGTCATATGCAAAAAAATTAATTTTATTTTATTTTTCTTTTATCAAATAACAATTTTTGATAAGAAATTTCTTGCTCTTGATTTTTTTTAAAAGTAATCTTATTACTTTATTTTACCGGAAATGAAATTATTTTTGATAATATTTTGTTTTTAAATTTTATTTGATAAAAATCATTTCGTGTCTTATAATATCTTTTTCTCATTAGAATAAAATAATTTCTATTTTAGTCTTCAAGTTCTGATTCTTCAAATCCTGCAGTTGAATCAATTGTTGTCACTCCTTCTATTGATCCATCCCTTACAAGTATGAGTTATTCTGAACAATTTTGAATTTCATTTTCCACTATATTTTGTAATATCAATCTGTCTTGCTATGAAGTTTAAACAAATGGGAGAATAAAAAACAATTATATAGAGAAAGTGGGTGTTCACATTCATAATAGATAGCTGTTAGCTTTCTGAAAACAAAATCTGCATTTTTCGTTACATGTTTAGCTATTTTTTTCATGACACTAAATTTCAAACTAATGTTAGTATTGTGATGTAAACTATAGCTATTAAAATTACTTACAGAAATTGAAAAGAAAATTAAGGTATTAATCATCATTACATAATAAAGTTTTTGTTTAAAAATTAGAATGTCTTCTTGAATAGGTATTAGTACAAAGTGAAAAAGAATTGCTCCCAATTTTTTAAACTAATTCTGTATTAAAAAATTTCTCTTTTGTTTCTGATTAAAAGTTTTACTTTATGATTGTATTTTGATATTATAAAGATTTTGTATCGTTGAATTCTCTCTATTTCCCATAAATTAACAAAGTTTCTAAAATATATCACATATCATTGGTTTTGTTTTCTAATGCTTACTACTTCTGGTGCATTTAAACCTTTCAGTACTTCAAGGGCCAAATTTAATAATTATTTGTATAAATTGCACCCAGGAAATACACTATAACTTATCACAAAACTGAATCCTTATAATTAAGAAGCTGAAACCAATAGAAAGAAAGCTTTATACATGGTAAACTCTTCTTAAAGGTATTCTTTCACATTGCAATATTGCTGAATATTAAGACTTTATTTGCCCCTGCCTCTATTTGTATATGATTTTTAAACAATGAATAAACAAACATTACTGTAAAATGTTTGCTTATCTGTTTGCATATTATATTTTGTATTGTTGGAATAAAACCTTAAAAATATAACCAATATTACATTTCTAAAGTTATATAAAAAAAAAATGTTTAAGCTAATTAGCATATTTTTAAAAATTTTAAATAAATTTTTTAGGCCTTGCTCTTGATACATCTGCTACAAAATCAAAAGCTAAAGAACCAGCTCCTGTGGTTACAACAGCCTCCAAACCTAAACAAACCCCTGTAACTCTTTCTATAGTAAGTAAATAGAATTAGAATAGCTTATAAAAGATATTTTGTTGTGCATTTAAGTAATTATCATAGGATTTTTGATTGATGTCTGATTATTAATATTAATTTTTAAGCATCAAATACTACAACAGTTATAATTTTTTTATCAATTAAAGATTATATCTTTGTACCTCAAAAGTACAAAAAGTTCTTTCAAAATATACTGCTATTACCTGAAAATTTTTCTAAAACCGTTAATCAAATTACTTTCAAATTAACATATAATTAGAAAAGTAATTTTATTTCTTATTATTATTTACTATTGGTCATAGTATAATTACTTACTGTTTATGTGAGTCATAGTATAATTATTTACTATTTATATAAATATTTACATGACTTATTTGAACTTGGAAATGTTTGATACATTCAAATTTATTAACAAATTCTTAAAATCTACCATATTAAATTTTTCTATGCATTGAAAATATTAATTTCTATGCACTATGAGTACATATTTAATTATACTGTTTTATAATTATATGAAAGAATTCAAATGCAATAAATGAAAAAACAGTTTCATAAATATATTATTTATTTTCCAATAAATCAATTATAGTATCATTAATAGTTCTAATAAAATAATTTAAATTTATAATGCACAGTGCGTAATATGTATTCAGTTTGTGTATTATTCCTTTCAATGTAATAATAATTAATATAATTATTTTAAAATTGTAGTCGATTGTAGAAGCACGCTCTATTAGTTCTCCAGCTATTACGACAACAACTGCTTCCAACAGAAGAAAGAGGAAAAGTAATACAGTATCTAAAATTTTAGCTGATAAGAAAAACTCTGGCCAGTCTGAAAATAATCAATTTGCAGATATTAATCTTCCAGAAATAGAACAATATCGTCAAATGTATAGTCAGAATTTGAGTATTTGTAAGTTTTTCTTTTAAAATTTTTTATAAAACTTTCAAGCTTTTATCATTTTTTTAAATTTAAAATTGTATTCATTGTATTAATTTTCTATATATGAATGTGATTGTTATTACAGTAAGGATTCATCTTCATTGGTATTATATGTATGTTAGAATTAAGAAAAACATTTTATAATGGTTGAATGTTACTAGTATAATAACATATGTTCTAAATTACATAAAGCTTTTAAAAATATTAACATGGAGTTTATGTGCTTTTCTTCCATGGCAATTCTTTCTTCTCTTTTATGTTTGATTACCCCATTATATTTTGAATATTAAAAGAACTATCCTTGAAATTTTTATAATGTGCTATCTTATTTTATTTTAAAAGTTCACTTTATAGCATAACATTGTATGTTTTAAATAAATTAGAAACTCACTGAAAAATCTATAATTTGGCAAAAAATTGAATATTGTTCTTTTATTTATTGTTTTCCTTTTAAAATATTTTATTTTTTTGTGTATTAAAAGTTTTGATTATATACTTTTGAATGAATCTTATTGTAAGTTGTATTTAATAGTCATAAAATTTAAAATATATTTAATTAATTTTTAATTTTAATATTGTAAATACTTTGAACTCTTTCAATAATTGATTGTTTCACAAGCAGTCTAATTACCTTTTTCCAATACCATCTTAATTCTATTTCTGTTATTAAAATTTCTCAAATATATCTTTCTACATTTAAACACTTATCAATAATTTTCTACTCATAAGAAAACATTTCAGAATTTGAATTTTTCCTTAGTGAAAGTTAAATTTCTCATTAATGGGAAAGAATTTTTTAAGTAAAATAAAAAACCATTATTCAAAATTGGTTTTTAATATTTTTATAACCTTTAAAATGTTTCAGAATATTTTTTATTCAAAGAAAGATTTTGTTTTTATAATATGTTGCAGGAAAAATGTTACCCATAAAATTTGTTCAATGATTTTTTATTAAAAAAAAAATCAATGCTAATTTATTAATATTATATACCTGTTAGTTCTCCTACCACTTTAAATAAATCTTGGACAAAAGTAGGAAAACATAAAAACATGTAAAATGATTCCTTGATGCTTTTTTAAGTCAAATATGTTAAATGTCTTCATATCATCAATATAACATATCATAAGAGATATATGTATATAAAATATTCTCCATAAATGTTGAAAACTAATATTGCAATTTATAATATTAACATTTATTTTGTTATTGATTTTTTTAAATATGAATAATTTTACTTATATAAATCTTTTTTTCTTTCTGTAATATTAGCTTTCATGAATACAAACATTGTTTTACAATGCTTTGTAGCTGTGTGATTTTTCATAGTAATATTCAGTGTTTGTGTCCATAATATATACATCTTAACTGCAAACTTTCATCTATAGATAATCCTAATATGCCTACCATTACTGGAATTACAACATTCAATACAGCAGGAGTTCCACAGACTTTTCCAATAGCTCAACCCATGCCTTTTCCTATCATGCAACCAATGCAAATGCAGCCTAGTCAAGTTATAGGTTTACCAATTATTAGTCAAGGTAATTATTTATTCACAGATTTTGTTGAAAGCTAATTTTATTGCTCAAATAATTAAATTTTGTTTTACTTTCCTTTCAAGCAAAACATATATTTACGTATTTTTAGACATATAACAAAATGTTAAATCATGTTTTCTTTTTTATTCTAGTTCAAGCAAAGCAAAACGAGATTATTGTTCCAGGAGAATGTGCATCTAATGAAGAAGAACATGCATCCAAGAAGCAAAAAGTAAGAAATTTGAAATATGATATATAATATCAGTTTTTATATAAATAATGTTAATAACATTTTTTATACTTACTAACTGAAATATACTTTTAGCTCTCAGTGTCTGCTTCTGATAAATCTGATAAGATTTATTCAAAAAAAGTTGGTTCTTCTGAAGAATCTAATTCATTCCATAGTAAAATTAGTAAGTCATTCTAAAAATATTTTATTATCAAACTATTTCAAATTTTCCTTTGTTATAAATTAAAATTGTTTGAAATTTATAGTGACTGAATTTATTGAAAATAACTTTTTCTTTTGTGCATTTTGTAATTTTGCACATTTAATAATTTTATAATATTTTGTTAATAGTTTTCGTACATTGGAAATGAAAGTAATTTTAGTTAGTTATTTCTTTAAATATTTGTCATACATTTCTGACATATAAATACAACGACACTATTAACTGCAAGTTAGTATCATATCATATTTCAATAAATTATTTTAAAGATATGTATAAATATTATTTTGCTATATTTGTAAAAATCAGTACAGAAACATATTTAACAAAACTTTAACTCTTAAAGAAGTTATTATTAAATATATGCTAAAGTATATTGAAGGAAAATGCATCTTATTTTCTTATAAAAAGTGCTTTAATTTGAAATAGACTTCATGGTTTAAGTCATTATTTCAGGACTTAAGGAGAAAAAAGATTTGTTGTGCTATTTTCAGGTGGAAAACTTTGTACTCTATAAAAATATGAGCTCAAATGTATATATAATCATTGAAACAATGTTATCATATGGCTGTCCTTTTAGATATTTAAATTTAATATCCCAAAATGTGTGACAACTTGATATACATTTAAAGTTCCAAAAAAGTAGTTTGAACATAATGTAAATAGTTTGATTATCCATCAAGCCCGTCAGCTAGTAAATACAGAGAAGTTTTATAAAATCTGCATGTATAATGACAGATAGATTATTTTAGAGGCGTTGAAAAACTCTAATAATTGTCCTGTTGTGTCCAAGATTTTTGGAGCATTGGATTACCTTGCTGGCAAGGGATATGAAATCAATTTCTGTTGGATCCCAGGTCATGTAGTTCTAGAGGGAAAGGAAATCTAGATGTAGCCGCTAAAGCTGCATCATCTTTACTCCATTCATCTGTCCCTCTTTTCGAAGTTTGAAGGGTTGTAAAAAGATTTGTTAACTATCTCTGGCAGGAGTTATAGTGTATGCAGGTCTCAAACAAATTACATGCCATCTTCAAATACCTCATTGCATCATCAGTTTTACCGTTATGAAGAGCAGGTGTTAGATTGAATCGCCTTCGTATCGGACACACAGGTTTCACACACAGACATTTGTTTTTGAGCGAATTGAATCCTTGGTGTGAAGCATGTGATGAACCATATTCAGTACATCATATTTTAATTTCATGTCATGGTTTTAACAACCAACATTTACACTTTTTTAATACTTATTTCTTAACATTATTTGATTTGTTGGGGAACCACCCTACAGAAACTTATTTGCCTTTTTAAGGGCAATAGGTTTTTTAAATTTTATTTAATTAATGTTTTACATTTCATTAGAGTAAATATATATATAAACAGTTAGATTTTAATAATATTATAGACAAAGATTTTTGTTTTTTAATGGATTTTAATGTTGTTTGGGTTTAAAAAAAAATAAATGCAAAATAAAAATTTTAGTCTTGGCGCAACATGTCCACTTTGGACCTTGTGCCATAAAACCCAATCAACCTGTCTTTTTTATGTTTTATTAAATTCCTATATTGTATATAGTGCTTTCTAAAATTAATATTCTAAATTTTATTTAACATGTGCTTGGCACAGCTTGTTCTAGACAGAATCTTGTACCATTAAATTTCACACAATCAATCAACCAATTGAGTAAAACTAATTAAATGCAGAAAATGTATTTTAAACAATAAAAATTTATCTTCAGCAAAGTATTAGTTGCTAATTAATTTCTCTCTCACTGAACTTTTTTTTAAAAGAAATAAGAATAATATACATCTTTAAAAACTTATGTATTGATATTTCAGGAGATGCTATTAGTGGAGACGATGATGAAGACTGTGATAAACCATTAGCATCTTTAATTGGGCACCCAATTGTAAGTATGAATTATGTTATTAGACGGTATTTTATTCACCTCTATTTAATTTGCATTGTGAAATGCTAAAGATATATATATATATATATATATATATGATGTAAGTTTTCATGTTTTTACAAGATTTTCTCAATGCTTACTGGTTGGTTTTGTTTTCAGTTTTATTTTATTCTACAATTGGAATAAAATAAAATTGCAAACAAAACCAACCAGGTTCTCTTATTTCTGAATATTAATATTATTAATATTTACTCTAGTAATGGGCAACTTGCGGATGGATAATGCATTTGCCTTAAACTCAGTAATTCATGAATTAAATTGCTGTTTCTGACTTGGATATTTGGTATGGTTTAATATATGCTTTAAACTGCAAATCACTTTGCATAATCATAATAGGTAAAAAACACAAATTAATGATCTTTATAATGGCTGAAATTAAAAACTTATGAGAAGCATCTTATTATTTAAACAAAATTTTAAGAAACTTGTGAATTTAAATGGAGGGAACTACGAAAGATTTCAAATTAAAAAGAAGCCAACTATAAATTATCTCCTTACATTCTTTAAAAATGTAATAAGGTTCATAGGTACAATCATTTCTGACATATTTACAATTTAAAAAAAAAAAAATTGAACTTTGGAAAATATTATGCTTATTTCTATACTGTTGTTAAAAAAATTTTATTGCTTGAAAATTTTAGCTGTCATTGTTATTTAATTTTCTAACTAACATCAAATGATTTTTTATTGAAATAATTTACATTTTATGCATAAAAGCATGTATTGAAAAAAAATATTTCACAGATCATCATTATAAAATAGATTATTCAGTTTAGAATTTAAACATTATAGACTCATTATATCTAGTAGTAAAGCTCATATCTCCATGAGAGGTTTGGGAAATGCTTCAAATTAATACTAGCCCTAATTAAACTTATGTTTATTAGAAGGCGTTTTGCCATTCTTCTATTGTAAGCTATATTTTAAGTAGTTGCAAATTATCAGTAAATGTAAAAGCTAGAAAATATCAGAAAAAAATTGAATAATAAATTGAAATTTGGTTTTATTTAAATATTTTATCCAAGTATCTTGAAATATGACATATAGGCACTTATTGCAAAATTATGTATATAAAATATATATTATGTCAATATAGTTTACCGCAGTATCTAAAAGTTCTTATCATTTTTCTTGATTTCAGAAGTTATTTATTAATGATTAATCTTCAAGCAGATATTTTTATATATTTTAAAAAAATTTCCTGTGATTTTAATTAGAATTTTGCTTAAAAAATCTACTTTTTGAGAAATATAACTCCACTTAAAATCACTTAATTATAAAACTATTTTTAATAGGAAAATAAATCATTTCTTGTATTGATTTATTCAACTCATGAAAGGCTCTAAATCTCTCCAGTATTTTTAAATGGAATTCTTCCATTGGGATATTTTTAGTAATTATTTTTATATTTTTCATCTTAACTGCTGAAAAATCTTATTTCATTTTTTCCCATATCATTTCTCTGTTACTTTATTAAATATATGTATTAATTATTGTTCACTGTAATTCAATTATGTAATGCAAGGTTATTTTTTACTATTAGGTTAATCATCATCATTATAAGTACTTATTTACACATATTTCTTAATTTATTATTTGAGATATGAAAACTGTTTGATGTTATCAATTTCAATAAAAAATATAAGGTTCCCCTAGTGAAAGTGAATTATACAGCTGTTTGATAAATAACTTAATGGAATTAATGTAGTAAGAATAAATATATGTATAGTAGAATATATAAAGAATAGAATTAAGGAACATAATATATAGTACAGAAAATTAAGAAGTAATATTAACAAACAGATAGGCTAAACAAAGTCACTTTGTAATTTGAAATAAGTGTCCTAGCATCCACAGCATGATAGATAACTTTGGTTAATAAGCTCTGAAGTTAGTTTTGGAATCGATTTTCAACACCAGCTTTAACTTCATTATTGTCAGCATATCATCATTCCTTTAGTTTTCTTGAATGTGTTGAAGATTTAGTCATATGACAAGAGATTTGATCTGTGAAGTGGATATTCAAGAATCTTTCAATGGATTTACCATAAAAATGTTTGACAGGTCACAGCCACGTGCAAGAACTTAAGTTACATGACAGTATGCCATGTGGTGGTGGTGGTTCTTGATATCATTTTTCGATTTATACATATAGTATAGGGCAGCAGTGGCTAACAATTCCAACAATATGGGTCATCAACTTCAAAAATTTTTCTTAATATGACTTTACTAGCTTTAATTGACAAATGAGTTGAGGATGTTCAGTTGTGAGGATGAAGGATGTTGTCAGTACATAGTAATGTTTTAGGTGGTTGGATCAAACTTTCTTAACAACGATCCCTGAAAAAAAATGGTTTCCTATTTTGGGATTCAGGATAAGATTTTATATGGAAATCAATATAAGATGAACTCCTCAAATATTTCAGAATACATACCTCACACAAATCTTTTGGAATTTTTCATGCAGTATAACATGAACATTTATTTTGCTCATTATATTTCCTCTGCTATTTTTAAGTGGTAATTTGCCAATTAGTTCTTGCAACACAATCCACATCTGTAACTGACAGCCTGGTGATAAACACATGCACTGATCTGACCCTGACCTGTCATCAATATTGTTTCTTCTATTGTGAAAATCCCTACACTATCAAAATACTTATCTGCTGACATACACTCAGTACCATACACATGTTGAATTTGAAAATATATTTTAGACTCTCACGTTTTTAATTGCTTGAAATTTTATAACTCCATTGACATCATTAGAAGGCATCCATACTACAAATGATGGTTTTTATGTTCTATGCCATCACACATACATCTAGTTGAATCTAACAATATTGCATGAATTTTTAAAACTCTGCATAGTCCTCTTTTCAGATAGTGAAGTTATTACTTACAATGCCACTACCATTGGGGTAGTTAGTGATATAAAAAATTTGTTTCATCTATAATGAATTTTTAAAATACTTACTTTAAATTATCTTGTAATTGTTCTAGTTCATGTTATTATTTAAATTGCTTTCATAAGTTGTAGATATTTTTTGTGAATAATGATCTATGTCTATTAGTTATATGAAATTTCTTTGCCATCATTTAAAATTTCTTTTAATGTAAGAGGACTTTTATGTAATGATTATCAAATATATAATATTGTCCAAGATCATGTCTAACATCCATTGTTTATTAAAGTATTTTTAAGCAGTATTTTTTTAAAAAATAAAGTACCTGTCAATTATTTAAAAAAAAAATATTGTTTCAAATTGATTTTGTTTTTAATTACAGTTTATAAAATAATTTTACATTACAGGATAGTGTTTTAAGGAAAAACATTGTAGATATTGTAGAACAAACAGATCTGCAAGATATTACAATTAATGGAGTTATTCAAAAGGTATAATTGTACAAGTATTACTAAATAAAAATTATTATTGTTCAAAATTATTCAATTTTAGTATTATTTTGTTGAGAATAATGTTATTCTAATGTCTTGATATTTAATAGATGCTTATAATAAAACTTATTTGAATAAAAATTGATAAAAACACTTTAGAATAGTATTTGAAAATCATTTTGTATCAATAAGTATAATAAAAATACTGCTTGGATAGTTGTAAAATTCAGTGACAATCATTAAAATGTTGAAATATCTCTATATTTTATGATAGTAATAACTATGTTTTATGATAATTTTGTTGTGGGTCTTACCTCATTTTGTATATATCATGGCTAGTGAAAGATGACCAAATTATAAACCTTTTTATTAGAAAATAAGAAAGTTGAAGAATGGATTTATGCTATAAAATGTGATCTGATTGAGTGCTTACTAAAATAATTTAAAAATCTTTGGTCTAACAGCCAAATATTTAAAGTGTTTCATCCATATGTGTTTTCTCATATTGTGTGAATGTTAATCTAACCTAACAAATTAAAACTCAACTTCAGTGTTGCTGGAGTCAATTTTGCTCTACTAAATATTTTAATAATTACAAAAATATAAATATTAAAACTTTTCCATTTTGCTTTCTAAAGAAAGTAAAATTACAAATTTTTCAATTAAAGTAGCCAGAAGGATGAATGTTAAAACATTCTTCCATTTGTAATTTTTACTTAATAATACAATCACTATCCTCTTATTGTGAATGAATTTAGCAGAATTT
>JAPDSC010031456.1:36940-83315 GCA_026290005.1 Latrodectus geometricus | reverse complement strand
AAAAAAATGAAGTTTAATAAGTAATTTATCAGAATTATCAGTATTAAGTTCATTCTAATCAGCTGCTTTCATCACTTTAACTTTGTTAATATATTTACATTGTTAGATGTTCAAAATTGCTTATTTTGAAATATTGTTAAAGTATTTTTAGAAATTTTACTTGATTTATGACAACTTTTATGGAAAATTTTGCTAAATTTTATGAAGGATTAAATTAATTAAGTTTCAATTGAAATCAATGAATTCTTTTAAAATACCATCCAGGGTTTGAACATAGAAATCGAACTATTAAGAAATGGAAGAGGTTAGCTGCTAGTAGAAGTGATTGGAAGCATCGATATCCGAATGCATTGGCTACATTGGGCTGGTCACGCCACGGATAATGACGATGAATCAAATTATTTTAGTATCTTCAAAATTTATCAATAAGCTTATGTCATTGATTTAGGGAGACAATTTAGCATTTAATCGGTTTTAAATTTAACTGTGAGCTTATGTTACTTATAT
The DNA here is from genome assembly GCA_026290005.1 of Latrodectus geometricus. Classification (NCBI taxonomy): domain Eukaryota; kingdom Metazoa; phylum Arthropoda; class Arachnida; order Araneae; family Theridiidae; genus Latrodectus; species Latrodectus geometricus. The sequence continues at coordinate 82,808 of JAPDSC010031456.1, read as the reverse complement.
ATGAAGACAATTAATTGAACCTGAATACAAAAGTTAATTGTGATGTATTTAATGTTGATTAAAATCGTGTCTTTGAAGATATCTTTTTATTTTTATACTGATTTTGATGTTGTTGAACTTACTTAGTGCTATTGCCCATGAAGTTACTAATTATGAATTTGCCCCCCCCCCGAGTCTTAATGCATAGATTATTGAATGTTGCATCGTAGTTTTGATTAACAGAAATTTTAGTGTTAGCTCTAGATTCATTATTCTTAAAGGTACTTTGATATCATTATATTCAATAATATAATGTGCTCCATAATGGAAATAGTTTTGGTGGGAAATACATATTCTGAACAGGAAAATTTCCATAAGTCAGTTTAACAGAATTAACAGTTCAAGGCTCTTATAATTTAAGCGAAACGTTGAAAGTTGCTTTGATAAACCAAAACATGTTTCATTCCATACATCTAGGTTTAGAACTTTGCCAGAAAAATATTTTTAAGTGTAGAGAACAAATGTTTTTAATATCTATTTAAAAATTTTCAAAATAAGAAATATACAATGTAAATACTAGGTTGAATATTATAAGAGGTCAAAAACTGATAACTTCTATTACTCACAAATGTTACATAAATTTAATTGAGCTTACAGATTAGTATATCACATATTAACACAATATATTAGATTATAAGAAATATTCTAGATTTAATATTTCTTTTATGTTTTGTTTGAAAATTTTATGGATGATCTATAAATAATTTTAGCATTTATTCAAAACATTTATATATGGAATTTCAAACACAACAGTTTTAATCTGTTGTTTCAAAATGTTTTGAGTTTGAGCCAATTGACTCCAAAGATTTGTTCTTACCATTATCACACAAAATTAATTTCTAAGAAAAGGTGAGTCCATCACACGTATCAAAAAATCTACTTATAAGTTATTAAAACCGATCAAATTTTTTTAATATTTTATTACATTGAATAATTTTGTTGAAAACTTTCTAATATCGAAAAGGAGTATTTTTCAAAAGAAAAATGTCACATTTTTTAATATTTCTTGGCAAAAATAATTTCGTTTATTCAATTGCACGAGTAATTGCGGCAAAATTTAGACTTTTCAAGAAGATCTTGTTTTTTTTTTAAATTTGATAGTTATCTAAAGTTTTAAAAGCCACTGAAACGCTAAATTTTGAATGGGAAATTTTTATGGATTCTAAGATATATATCCATCAACTTTATTTTTAAATATCAATATACTTTTCAATTATAACTTGAACCAAGAAATTGGTCATTATAATATCATTTCATACAATCCTTAAGTACATATATTTTATTTGAATAGGCAAATAACTTGAAACACATAATTTACTATCAGTTTTGTATAGAAATGACAATGCTAGACAGCTAAAATTAATTCATTAATAATTTTTTGTTATGCAGTTTTTACAAAATTTGTATTCTTAGTTTTTCAAATAATATTATAATAAGTTTTTTGTACTTTAAAATATGTATTAATTCATAAAAATGACTTCACAATAATTTTTTAAAACAAATTTATTGTGAAAAATAGTTTGTTGCTGTCATACATAACATAAAATATATAAATCATTTAAGTTATCACATAAAAATCCATTTTATATATATATATATATATATATATATATATATATATAAGGGAATAAAGTATTATCAAAATATATGAGTATATCAAAATATAGAGTATGAAAGGTGTTATACACTTGATGATTGAAATCAAAGAAACGAGAGGAAAGAATTTGTCTTTAAAACTCCAGAACTTTTATAGAAAAGTAGTGAACGATAATGGTTCGTATGTGAATTTGATGAAAAATTTAATTTCGACAATTCTTTATCACTCTATGTCAACAAATAAAACATATATATGTTCAAAAGGATGTTTGTCGTAATACTTTTACAAAAGAACTTTGGCATACATTTAATTACCATGAAATAACTCACAAATGAAGCAATAACTATCCGAAAAAGTTATCAAGAAGATACTACAATGCACAAAATACTGTTTTCAAATAAAATTCTTCCCCATTGTGCATCCGCAAAAACTAAAAGTATAAATGAAAGTCTCTTCAGTTGTATTGGAGGAAAATTCTCCAAAGATATATTGGTATCTAAATGGAGAGATGAATATGCAACAACGCTAGAGCATCAGGAAGTTTAATTTTAATTTTCAATACAACAAAACAATATAAAGCAGAGTTATCTTTAAGAAACCCCACATTCTAACTTTAAACTTGAAAAGAAGAAATATGAAATAAGACTTTTACAATAAGTAAAAATCAGATTTTTATCAATAACAAAAGAATTACAAAAATATAAAACAAAAAATTTTGCATGCAGTGTTGGAAATTTCGAGACAAATAAAATTCATTTTGGAAAATTATTTAAATGTATTTGTTAAATTATTATAATGTACTAATTTTAGAACATTAATATTATTCTTAACAATGAGAGAAAATAAAAATAGTAATATCAAAATATAAAAATAAGTATTATATACATAATAATGAACAAGAACATATACATATTTTTTCTACAAGTTTTCAATATATTCTATATATGTAATTAATTTTTAAAATGCTTTATTTTTTCTTATATAAGTAAATATTGTTCATGATGTTTATAATGGTGTATTTATGATGAAGATTTAAAATGAATACATTAATAACTTATTTCTTTACAATAAAGATTAAATGTAATTAAACTTTTGTTTTCTTTAAATTTTTTTGATATTTTCGAGATTTGTAGAAAGCAAACACGTGATCAAATATTTTGATGAATAATTTAATAAAATGTAATTTAATGATATTTAAATATGAAACTTTCTGACCTTCTACGAAAGGACTAAATAAGTTAAACTGTTATTAAATTTTTTAACTATATCTAAATGAAATCTGCCCATACACATTAATTTATCCTAAGTACATAAAAGTTGCTACAGTTATTTCGTTATAATGCTTTTTCCAAATATTCTTCAAGACGTTGAATATAACTGTGTACGAAATTAAAATCTGAAAACTAAAATTAGTTTTCATATCATATTTAAAAATAAAACGGTTGAACATTATTTTTTTAAAAAATTGTAAAGAGTAAAGAATATTCACGACAGAATGTTTGATATAAATATAAATATTAATGTATATAAAAACCGCAAGAATATTTCTATATTTTAGTTACAAGAGAATTCTTTTGGTATGAAACACATTTATTGTATATTTTAATTAAAATTATTGCCATAAATTGCTTTCTAGTTTATAATTTAACTTTAAATACTAAAATCTTAATTAAGCATATATGCTTAATATTTTTGCCAAAATTAAAAAAAAATTAGTTTTGAATTTCCACTTCACCCTCTTGTTAAAAATTTAGTGATCTAAACATAAAAGTGTAGAAATAGAAGTTCAAGGTTTTGTTGATGAAAAATAGATTTCTGGAATTTTTATTCAATTTTCTAGTTATATAATACGAACATAAATTTCACTTAGATATATTTATAAGATTTTTATTGATTTATTTTTATTATTTATTTATTTATTTTTCCTAAAAATTTAAAGACCTTTAATACTAAAATGTTAGTGATCTAATCTTATATTGAAAGTCATTTAGAAATTAATGATTATCAGCTGAATACAATTAGATTTACTGTAATATTTATATGCTATGAATAATGACATGAATTTTAATTTGGTTATAAATTAGTAATATTAATATCTGAAAATTCGTTACAATAAATTAAAAAATGTGAAAACTCAAATAGTTTAAACATTTTATTTTCAAAATAAATTGATTAAAAAATAATTTTTGTATAATTTGGCAAGCAAAAATAATTATTGCGTTTTTCAATGATGCCCATGATGATGATGACCTTGTTGGTGATAAGAATGATGGTATCCATGATGATTCCCATTATGATGTATTTGAACGTGTTGTTTATGACCATGATGCTGTTGGACTTGATGATGGTGTCCATGTTCTTGATGTGCAACATGATGGGCATTAGAATGAAGTTTCACATGAGCGGGATCCTGATTGGCGGTACCTGGTTCATTAGTCTTCACTTCGGCTCGAAATCCATTATGATCAGCTACATAATGTACTTCACGATGAATACCCTTGTGGTCAGTGTAGCCATAACTTCCTTGAACATGCCCATGACCATCTCCTTGTTCTTTTCTGTAATGGGATCCATGATGATCTTTTATATCATACCCAAAATGATAAGGCTTTGGATGATGATGGTGATGCTAAACAAATAAATTTTTTTATAATAAATAGAATTTCAATTAAACACAAAAAAAGGAATATTTTCTAATTAGATGAATGAAATTATTTAGAAACGTTAAAAAGGCAATATGGAATTATTATTTTAGGAAATTATAAGTAATTTTTGAGTCTTATGCTTTTTTTAAGTTTGGTTCTAATACAAATATAAGAGATCATTTTTGTAATTAACATTTTTTTTAAAATGTGAATATTTTATTTTAAATTAATTAAAGCTGATTTATAAATGTTGTAAAACTGAATTTTATGTACAAAAAAATTATAATTTCAGAATGAGTAATATTATTTTATTTGTTTAGACCAGCGGTTCCCAACCGCTGTTCCGCGGCACACCAGTGTGCCGTCTGAAGCACAGTGGTGTGCCGTGAGGCCCTCGTAGCCAAGACTTTACCATCAGCCTTAGTTCATGTGTTGGATGATGTTGTGCGCATGGTAAACATTGTAAAGTCATGACCCATGAAAAGTCGCATATTTACAGCTTTGTGTGAGGAGATGGGAGCAAAGCATAAAACCTTGCTGTTTCATACGGAGGTCCAGTGGTTGTCGCGTGGCAAGGTCTTGGTTCGTGTGTATGAGCTGCGGGAGGAACTTAAAGTGTTTCTGACAAATGAGGGGTCAGATTACGCAAAGCAGCTTGCAAGTGATGAGTGGTGTGCAAGGCGGACATACCTGGCAGATATATTTCATCATCTGAATGAATTGAACACCCGAATGCAAGGCCGAAATGAAAACCTGCTTACAAGTACAGATAAAATAAATGGATTCCGTTCAAAGGTGCAACTCTGGCATCAACACGTGGAAAGTGGCGATCTTGAAATGTTCAGACTCACCATGCAATGGCAAGGTGTTCACACTGCTGCACTGTATGAGATAATAGTTAAGCATTTAAAAACTCTTGAGGAGAAGTTGTCATTTTATTTCTCTTCAGTCTCCACTGAATGCCTTGACTGGGTTAGGGACCCTTATAGCTCAGCATCAGTTGTTGGAATGGAAATGACTTTACAGGAGCAGGAAGAACTAATTGAACTGAGACAAAATCGTGGTTGCAAGCTAAGATTTGCTGATCTACCTTTGGATAGTTTTTGGTTGGATACTGCCAAGGAGTTCCCCCTTCTGGTAAACAAAGCTATTTTGACATTGCTCCCTTTTTCCACTACATATCTGTGTGAGATTAGCTTTTCAAGCATGATTGCTATGAAAACCAAATACAGAGAGAGACATAGAACTGCTGACGAAGAGCTACGTGTGTGTCTTTCTTCGATTCCAGCCAGAATATCAGCTTTGTGTTCAGCCAAACAGGCCCAGGTTTCGCACTGAAAGTATTTTATAATTTTTCACTATTCTGTTTACTTAATATTTCATAATAAAGTAATTATAAAATACTTTCTTTGTGCTTATTTGATTCCTCTTCAAGAGAATTACTTTATTATAGTCAATATAGGCACCGAGTTAATTTTTTAACATTTTCTAATGGTGGTGTGCCTCGTGATTTTTTTCCCCGCGACAAGTGTGCCTTGGCCAAAAAAGGTTGGAAAACGCTGGTTTAGACCAATGTGCTGAAAAAATGTAAGCAAAATGAATTTTATGGGTTTTAAAATTAATACATATTTAATTAACTATTACGAAAAACTTTGATAAGTTAACATATTAGTTTGAAAGAGAAATGAAATGAAAAACATGTTTAATTATACATACATACATAACGATGTGGAGAAGCCCTCATAAAAGTTTAAATAACCAGTTTAAACGTACAGTGACAATTCTAAGTTCTCTACATTTGACAATCGTATTGAGTGCATATATTGTATAACGGATAAATTATTTTGATCTTAAAGTAGACATACGGATATGATTTTTATTACATTTCTCTTCTCAATAAAAAATAATAAAATTTATATTAAAAACCTTAATACATAAATTTCTATTACATTATATTTCGTATTTTACCAAAACTAAGAAAAAATAAAAAGGTAAATAAATTTATACAAGTTTTCACGACTTTTTAAATATTTTGTTTTGTAAAGTGCTATTTTATTACTAAAATAATTTTTACATTACGCAAAACATAGAATAGTGTATTTATCCATAAAATTAATGCAAAAATACTAACTTCATGGTGCTCATGGTGTGAGGCTGACACAACAGCATACAACGCAATAAATAGAAGGATCTGAAAAAGGTTTATTGATTTTAGAAACATTTCAAAGAGCATAAACTGCGTAAAATGAAAAATTTAAAAAATTTTTAATTTAAAAACGCTTAGGAAGATTTTAAAATAATTTTAATTTTTATGTAAAAGGAAGTTAATTATTTGTTTAAAAATTACTTCAACTTATTTAATGTTCATTAGACATTAATTGCTTGAAAATTTTGTGATTTATTCGCATTTAAAATCAAAATATAAAAAGTTATTAAAAATATTTTGATCATTCATATGAAAATTTATAATATTTATAATAAAATAAAGTACATAACAAAATAACCGGATTTGATTTGATAGTGCTCTTTTAAATAAAGAAATTAAAAAATAATGCATTTTAAAAATAATATTTATTTTTACTGAAATATATATATTTATAACATTATTAATAAATATATAACTATATTTAAATTTATTTTATTCTATTAATTATTTTATATATTATAATTGTAAAAACAGAAATGAAAGAATGATAAATTAAAAAGAGTTAATATTTAGTAAAAATCATGGGGCTTATAAATATAATTGTCTGCATAAAATTAAATATGCTTTTAAGAAATATATATATTAAAATAATTGTAGTATTCAATATAATTGAAAATTACCTTGTAACTCATGGTAACGAGTTGAATTTGATTAATTTAATAATCTGTAACAATGATACTTGAAGAGTCAGAAAATCGTAGGTTTTCGTTGATACTTTGGACTTTTATATACCTAAAATCTAAATCGGTGCCACAAGGCACGACATTAATTGTGTTACAGATATGTTAAACTTGATAATGAACTCTAAACGAGAATAGGTCAAATGCTGTTTTACCACTTTAACAATAAAATGACATACCTAATCATGCGTTTAAATAATTCCAAAGATTTAGAAATGGAAAGAAATTTAAAGCTTATCAAGTAGTTTACCATAGTAAGGAATGCATAATTTCATCATCATTAGAAATTTTCATTATAATTTTGACTGTACATATATTTATTTTTAATTGTTTAGATTATCGCAAATAAAATTTATTGCATTAATTTTTAAAGACATAGTAATATCTTTAAAAATAGTAGATACATTATCACCAGAATAAATTATTATTCTGCTGTACAATTTCATTGCAAATTATGGTTCATTAGCCTTTTATGAAAATGATTTTTAATTTTAATGGAAATGAAAATAATGCACAATTTATCTTGAAGGAAAATTAATATGTTCATTTTTTTCTCTGAACACCTCAACAGTACAACATAGGTTCCTTTTCAAATCAAAATTTCTAATCTAATTGCTTTTTTTTATTTTCTAAGTAAATATGGAATTGATATATTGTGTTACATTAAATAATATGACATTTCATTCAGAATTAAATTTTAGGCCTTCATTTGAGTAAAGTGTTTGATCGTCATATAAAATTTTATCTAAATTTTGACTTATTATTTTAAAAACTATCAAGATGCATTAATCAATTTTTAAGAGGTTATTTCTAAAAGTTAAAAATTGAAATTGACTCATATTTATAAATTATAATGGATCAGCAGAACAACATTATAAAATTTACTGTTTATATATCTTAGTAAAAATATTAATATATACGTTTGAGGTTTTTTTTTTTTGGATAAGTATTGAGTTACATACCATTATAAATATAATATAATTATTTATATAGTTAAATATGTCACTTTATTTGATATTTTATTAGATATTCTAGCATTTAGGAACTTGTTTATTGATATATATTATCTCAGCATTTATTTCAGAAGGATTAATTTTTCCTAATACCAATCTATATTTTTTCTTAAATTAAGATTATCTTAGTGAATTAGCTGATTTCGGCTTAATACTGACTAAATTTGAGCTTTATGATTTTGACACTGGTGGTTTTATTGGTTTAATGTAATAAAAAATTTCTATTTTAATATTTTGGTTCAGAAGAATATTATACAGGAATCTTGCTGTTTAATATTTAAATAATGCAGATTTTCAATTTTACATTCAAAATAAATATTACTTATTTGAAGAGAAATAAAAAACTGATGAAGTCAGTTAAGGTTGTGAAAAATTAACAATTTAGTTTATTTATTTATATCTTAAATATTTAATTCATTATATTGTTTTAAGTAAAATAAGATTAATATAAAACACTCACTTTATTTATTCATTTTTCTATCACACTTACTTATTTCATTGCTAGATATACATTAAAAAATATTTTTTAAATATCTCTTCAAGGATCTGGAAAACTAAAAGGCACTTAAGAGTGTTTTCAAGCATAAAACAAGACATCTAATATTTGTAAACGAAAATGTATGTAATATCAGATATAGCACGTCAATTTTAATATACTGAAAAGGTTTTAAATTAAATATACTGAAAAATGAACTATTAGAATTGAATTTACTTTGGAAAATTTGTCAATCTGCAGAAAAACATGCTGCAGAATTCAGTAAAACATTTAAATATTTTCTATTCTTATTCAAACATATTTAAGAATTAATATCAGCAATACATTTTGTAACAGGAACATAAAAATAAAGAGTAATTCTCATTCATGATAGAAATAATTGCTCCTTTTCAGTTGTTCTTTAAGATATAGAACATAATTATATTTAATATTTAATACACTTAACTACATTAATCTGTATTAAATATTTGATTATTAAAGTTTTTTTTATTTTCTACAATGATAATTTTGCTACTGAATATATACTTTCTACCATTAAACTATTGAACATTATGTCGTATTCTATGATCATGATTACTAAATTATGTAGTAATATAATATGGATTTTTTCTTTTTTTCTTGTTATCTTAGATTTTAAGTTACATTACTTTAGCTTATACTGCATTGTAAATCCATGTGTTTACTAAAGGAATAGTGTATAATAATAAAATGTACTTTACAAAGATGTTTTAAATATTTTAAGATGTATTCAATAATAAACAAGAAAAAATACAAAACTTGAATGAAATTAATAAGTATTCCTAACAGTGGCATTAATAAATAGTTATAGAACTAAATCATATAATATTTATCAAAAAGTTATTGATTAAATATTGACTATAATGTGTTCTTTAATTTGTTACACTGAATCTAACTGTAATAAAGGATGTTATGCATATTGCAATGAATTTCTGCATGCAAACTTGTAATACTTAAACATAAGAAGCAGCAGCATCATAAAATTTTTAAATATGTACTTGAAGTGTCTCATATTAATAGCTTAAAATAATAAATAATACAATAAATTCTCACTTATGTGCAAATGTTACTTAAACTGGTATGAATAAACTTAAAAATTTGCAATCTTTCTTCATCATTGCCATCATCTATTTCTACAGTTATATAATAAAAAGAATTTAATATGAAATGATATAAAGCTACAGATTATAACTCTGGCAAACATGTTTGTGCAATGCTGCATATGAAAGTCAAAATTTAATCACTGTTCCGGAAGTAATCTAAAAAAAATATCATTATATATAAAACTTATAAATTTAATTTTAAAAAGGCAGATCACATGTGAAATATTTAATGTTTAATTACATATATTTTATATGTATAAAAATATATGTTTTAAATAAAAATGACTAAGTAAAGAAAATTGAAATTATTTAATTTATTATTTTTTGCTAAGCCATTTCAGAAAAATCTGTATTCTTTATGTAATATAATTCTTAGTTTTTTGTTCTATAAAAATATATTAAATGATAAAAAGTATATTTTCAAAGTTATTCTATAGTAGATTTTCAACACACATTTTTTTCTCAAAATTTGATATTATATAAAAAGTAAATTTGATATAATATAAAAAATATAATAAAAATTTTTATAAAATTACTTACATATTATATATATTATGTATATATATATATATATATATATATATTTAAATATAAAGCAATAAAATATTTGCGAATTTCATTTTAAATTTAAATTGTATTAATCGCATTTCTTTTTCAGATATTTATTTTAATTTCATGAAATATGTTTTAAAAAATTTAACGTCTGACAAAAAGGTTGCAGAATCACCCTGTGTCCGGTCGTCTATGTATGGTTGGTATCATGGAGGATCGAAAAACAGTGACCATCCAAAGGACTATGAATGTTTAAATTCAGATTTATTTGGTAATCCTATTGATTTAAAACCTAATTTTGATAGTTTAAAATTTAGAATTTGTGTTTCGAAGAAGTGCAAAACTTTTCCTAATTTTAATAACCTATAAATTTCAGATATCCCTAATTTATCTCATGCGTGCAAAGTATATAACATGATATATCTCATTGAATACAGTTTTTGTAAATTAAAATATGTAGGCCAAACTTCTAGTTCCTTAAATATTCGTATTAATTTACACATATCTAATATAAAAAATTATCACGGCAATAAATTTAATCTTGAATTCAATAATTTTCAAACTCATAACTTTTTGTTATTAGTATAATTGACATTGAAGCAAATACAATAAGTCAAATTTTTAAAGAAAAAAGATTTATTATTAATTTGAAATCCCTTGCACCTTTCGGTCTTAATGAATTATTTAATGGCAAAATTGTAAATTTTTCGGATAGTAATTCATATTCTGTCAATCTAATAATTATAAAACTAAAAGATTAAAACGAGGTAGTCGTAAAATTAACAAATCACATAGTAAAAAAGGTCTTAAAAATAATTTTGAGCTTTATTTGGAAGAAATTTACAAATTGGAAGCTTCTTTTTCTGTAATTTATAATTGGTTGCCCTGCAAAACTTTTATTATGAAACTAATAGTGATTGTAAATTTCTATTTTCATGTTTAGATGATATACATTTACATAACCAGCACTTTAAGCTTTTATTTTATCATCTATTTAATATAGATATAATAAAATTAAAAACAAGAAATATATTAAATTTTATTATTTTCCTATTAATTTCCAACATAGTAACTTTGATAATATAAATTTCAGTAGTTTTATTAATGATTATATGGTATTTTTCCTATAGAGGATATTTTCATAAAACTTGCATTTTCTTACGATATTCTTGTTGGAAGTAAAATATTTAATTATAATCAATTTTGTAAAAATATTGCAGTTTCCAGAAAATACTCCAAATGCTTATGCTATAAAGATGAATTCAAAACTTTTATAAACACCGATTTTGGGCACATCATTTCAGGTGATCACAATCTTTAAGAAATTTTAAACAAAGGTACTAAATACTGACTGGTTTTTCAATTAAATAAATCAAAAATGTTTAAAGTTATTCTATAAAATATTGATTTCTTTATTTTTAAATTTTCAAATTATTATAATACACCAGTTGAATTTTTTATTATTTGGAAGACTAAACTGTTTTATAAAATTAAAATTTATATTTCTGATAATAATTTAACCTTTCCTGGTATTAAATTCAACTATTTGAAACCTGCTATTAAAATTCTAAAGAAAACTTTACTATCACTCCTGTTGATAAAGCTTCTAATAATTATGCATTTTTTTGTAAAATTTTTTATTTAGATTTAATTGATAAAGAGACTTAAAATTCTAACACCTACAAACTTTTGAATTCTTCGTCCAACATCATAAATAAAAAAAATTTGAGTTTTTATGAACTTCTTAATATAAATAATTATAAATTACAATTTCCTTACTTGACAGTCATACCTAAATTTCATAAGTTTCCTATTAAATTTAAATTCATTACTTGAGGCACTAATTCTTATATGAATAAACCAGGTTTGATCTTTGACAAATTTCTTAAAACAATTATGGAACAAGTTATTAAATCTAAATATACTTGGATAATTAATAATAATAGACCGGTTTTAGACTTTCTTTCAAATAATTTTATTTTAATATTAATTCATTTGATTTCAAAGATTTCTTTACAAGTATTCCAATTGACAAATTGAGAGATGTTCTGCAATTTTATTTCAGGATTATATGGACTTATTGCATGTTTATTTTGATTACTGGAACAATTTGATTAAACTTTGTATACATAATAACTTTATTTTTAATGGTAACAATTTTTTATACAATATTGCGGTATTCCACAAGGTTTAAATTAGCACACTTGCTAATTTATTTTTACATTATTTTGAAAAAAGTTTTATTTTACAATATCCTTTTGCTTTTAGATACATTGATGATATAATTATTTACAATAATTTAGATTTTAGTGATAATTCTAGGACAAATTATCCTTAAGAGCTTTTCCTAATTAAAACCAACACTTCTTACAATAATAGACAATTCTTAGATTTATTTATAAAGATTGAAAATTAAACTAACTTTATAGATATTTTTGATAAAACCAATCAATTTAATTTTAGAGATAATAAACTAATTCATTGGAATTTCAACATCTCTTTAAAAATTTACAGAAATGTAGTACTTAATGAATTAAAACGCATATTTGCAATAATCTAAAATTTATCAAAAAACAAGTTAATCGTTTAATTAATTAATTTAAAAATAATGATTTTCCTATTGATTATATTTTAAAATATGTAGAAAGTAGAGAATGGCTTATAAGATTGAAGTAATTCGTAGTCTTCATAACTACAGAAGGGCCACCCATTGAAGTTCTTATAAGAATCCCCAAAACACCTACTTTCACTTTGATTATGCTTTGATTTTTAATCTACAATAAAATTTTAAACTTTTTTAACTTTTTGATTTAACTTGTAAAAATAAAAATAAAACATTTTCTTATTACTTTTGGCATCCATATTCTTCTGTAATTTATATATTTTTCTCATTGTATTGCTTTGCTTATTTTTCAATGTATTACTTTGATTCCATTTATTTCAATTTTGATATAGCTGTATTTTCTTCTTATAGAGATACTCTTCGGAAGAATAACACGAATATTCTTAGACCTTTGTCTTTCGTGTTAGTCAGAAAAGGGTGTCTGTTTTGCATAGCTGACCATCTGCCTCCTGATGAAGACGTGGTCCCTGTGCTTTTTCCTTTGTGATTTTGTCTTATTGATATTAAATTGTATAGTTTATTCTTTATATATATATATATATATATATATATATATATATGTATGTATGTATGTATGTATAATTCTAAAAAGATGTATAATTTGTGAAGATAACATTATTTCATTTATTAAATTAAAACATCTGTTATAAAATTACAAGTTTGAAAATCAACTAAAAAATTATTAGAGTACATATTGAAAAAGAATTTTAAATCTGCTTCAATTTTTCCTAAAAATTTAAAGAGTTTTGATGTTAAAATTATCTAATGAGTTTTGATGTTAAATTATTGAAGGAACTAATTTTAAATGTGCAGTCACAAACAAATTAATGACTGTTGGCTAAAAATAAAATTAGATATATTTAAGTTTTACTACTAAATATCTATATGCTTTATATAATAACATGAATTTTAATTTAGATTATAAAATGACAATGTTAATATCTGAAAAATGGATACAATGAATAAAGGAATAAAAACTAATATTTGAAAACTTTATTTTCAAAATAAATTGATTAAAAATAAATTTGTTTAATTTGGCAAGCAAAGATAATCATTGCGCTTTTCAATGATGCCCATATTGGTGATGACCTTGTTGATAATGAGAATGATGGTACCCTTGATTATGTCCTTTATGATGTATTTGAGCCTGTTGATGATGAATGTGATGCTGTTGTACGGGATGATGCTTATGATCATGGAGCTGTTGGAAATGATGATGGTGTCCATGATCGTGATGAGCAGCATGATGAGCATTTGAATGAAGTTTTACATGAGCAGGATCCTGATTGGCAGTACCTGGTTCATTAGTCTTCACAGTTGCTCGGTAACCATGGTGATCAGCAATATAATGTACTTCACGATGAATACCCTTGTGGTCAGTGTAGCCATAACTTCCTTGAACATGCCCATGGCCATCTCCTTGTTCTTTTCTGTAATGTGATCCATGATGATCTTTTATATCATACCCAAAATGGTAAGGCTTAGGATGATGATGATGCTAAAAAATATTGTTTATTATAAAATATGATTTTGATTAAAGACAATAAAAAGTATATTTCCTAATTAGATAAATACAAAATTTAAAAACGCATTACTCTAAAAATGTAATGTGAAATTATGATGTTATAAAATAATGTTTGAATCTTATGAACTTTTGTAGTTTATTGCTTCAATGAAAATATTCAAAATCATTTTTGGTAATAGATATTTTATTTTAAATGCAAAAATTTCAATTAATCAAATATGACTTTAAAATTAGTTAAATTTTACAAAAGTATTTTAGAATGAGTAATATACGGATATGTCTTATTGATATATATGTCTTTTATTACATTCCTTTTTCAAATGGTAAAATAATAAAATGTAGATTAAAATTATTTATTTGTAATTTAGTCTAAATAAATAAAATACATAAAAATATATTTTAAATTTATCAAATAAAGGTGAGATAAAATTTATAAAAATTCTGAGAATTTAGAGATTATTTTGATTTTTCAATTGCTATTCCCAATTTCAGGAATTTTTCATAAAGAAAAATATAGAAATGGTTATCTGTCTTTAAAAATAGTATAAAAATACTTACTTCGTGGTGCTCATGGTGTGAGGCTGATACTACAGCATAAAAAGCAATAAATAGAAGTATCTGAAAATATTTTATTGATTTAAGAAACAATTCAAAGAAAGCTAAATTGTCTGTGTTGAAATATTAAGAAATTGTTAAATTTTTAAAATTTGATTCAGATTTATTCGCAATTAAAGTAAAATATTAACAAATGATAATTGAATTTTGATGTATGAATACACGAAAATTTGCAATATTCATAAAAAAAATAAAATATATAACAGAATAATTATGTATGTAATTTGATATTTTCTTTTAGTAGTTTTCTTCAAAATAAAGAAAAAAAAATAATTTATTAAGAAATAAAAATTTTTAAAGATATTTTTACTAAATCATAAATATATAATAGTATCAATATATTTGAAGATTTTTTTATATTATTCATTAAATTTGTATAATAATTAAAAAAATATTATAAATAAAAAATAACTTATTTTTTTATAAAAATCATGAGACTTAAATGTAATTGTCTGCATAAAAATATATATTCTTTTAAGATACAAATATATTAGAATAATAGAAACTATGAAGATAACAGAAAATTACTTTGTAACTCATGGTAAGAGCTTGAATTTGGTGAATTTAGTTCTCTGAAGCAGTGATACTTGAACAGTGAGAAAATCATAGGATTGCGTTGGTACTTATTACTTTTATATACATGAAAAACTAAATCGGTTCTACAAGGCACGACATTAATTGTGTTACAGATATGTTAAACTTGATAATGAACTTTAAATGAGAATAGGTCAAATGCCGTTTTGCCGTTTTATAAACAAAATTACATACCCAATCATGCGTTAAAATAATTCCAAAAATTTAGGAATAGAAAGAAATTTGAAGTTTAACAAATAATTTATCAACATAAGCAATGGGTTGTTAGATGTTTATTGTTATATGTTTTTATTATATTTAAAGCTGTAAATCTATTTATTTTTAATTATTTAGATAGTAGCTTTAATATAGCTAATTAATTTTTTTTCTGAAATATTAATGTATATATAAAGTTAAAATAACTCGGATGTTTAAATTTCATTGTGATTCCTGGGTCATTGTAATTGTTGTTAAAATTAAATAATTATTAAATGTAATGCATAATTTATTAACAAGAAAATTAACGTGTTAAATTTTTGTTCTGAACATCATAATAGTATAACAAAAGTTTTTTTAAAATCATGTATGCTATTTACTGTTTGGGTCTGCAAAATAAATATGAAATTAAATAATTATCGTACTGTGTTATATTCAATAATATAACATTTCATTCAGAATTAAATTTTAGACTTTCATGTGTGTGAAATGTTTGATTATTACATAAAATTTTATCGAAATCTTGAATAATATTTATTTATTTATAAATCAACAGAATACATTAATTCATTTTTTTAAGAGTAATTATACGAAAATCTACTTTATTACATGAAATTACATGTATTATAATAAATCATGTAGATTTAGTATAAACGTATTACTTTCATTCCAAATGTTTTCAATTTCTCAATAATTGAAAATAACTCATATTTTTAAATTATTATGGAGCAGTAGCACACTATTTTTAAGAAAATAATAAAATTTTTCTATACATCAGAATTACTGTAATTAATATATGGGTTTGAAATTATTTGTAAGCAGATATTCAATTGATGCCACAATAAATGTCTAATTATAATTTATTAAACCATTATGTTTTATTAGGTACTCTAAACTTTTTTAAGTTTGCATTGATACATATTACCTTAGCATTTATTCCAGAAAGATTAATTTTACTCAGCACCAATCAATATTTTGTTCTTAAAGCAAGGTCATATTAGTGAATTAACTAAAGCTGGCAAAAAACTTGCTTAGTTAGCTCTTTGCAGTCAACAGACTGGAGGTTTTCGGGCTTGATATAATACATAATTCCTATGTCATTAATATGGTCGAGAACAGGAATACAGAAATTTCACCATTTAATATTCAAATAATACAAGCTTTCATATTTTACATTAAAAATAAATATCATATATTTCAAGAGAAATGAACAACTGATGAAATCAATTAAACTTGAAATATTATTTATCCAGTTCATTTATTCATAAATTAAATATTTAATTTATTATTATTTTTTAAATAATATAAATTGCATGCACAAATTTTAAATAAAATATTCTTCTAAATTATTCATTTTATATCTCACTTTCTTCATAGGTATAAGAAAGTTATACCAAAAAAAAAAAAAGACATTATTAATGAATATAAAGTTACACACAAAAAAGAAAATATTGAAAACAACTGATAATAATCAAATAATGAATAATTCATAAAATGTTCATTAAATCTTTTTAAATTTTATTTACACTTTTAAGTGATTTTTAAAAGCAATATATTTTTTATGAAAACATAAAATTTAATAAAACGAAAATGCACAATATAAAAATGTAATGAAGTAAAACATCAGTGAAAAGAAACTTTATTACAAATTTTAATTAATTTTCTTTACAGCATCTGCTATAAAAACTGAAAAAAAATAAAATGCCTATTTGGATACATAATACCTAAATATGTATGTTATTATATGATGGTAATTATGTTAAATAAATAAAATTATATATGATTTTGTTTTTAGTGGTATATATTAAAAATGTTTTATAAAATATTGGTTTATTGAAAATCTTGGGAAGTCAGTTTTCAGTTGCACATATTTGTTTTAATAAAAAAATTTTAAAATTAAATATATCTAACTTTTGAAAAGTTGTTACTATTTTTAGTTTATTATTTCTTGGCTGATTCTGATTGATGTGAATTTTAAGAAACATTATTGCAAAAGTTTATTATATTTTGTTGAATTAAAATATCACAAATTAGCCATCATGACGTTTCACAGTGATAGAATAAATTTACTATTTAAAGAGCTTACATAAATGGGAAGAATATTTAGAGAATATGTTAAAATTGGATTGAAATGGAAATGAAAGAAAACCAATTAATGGATTCTTCAAAAATTATTAATTAGTTCATTATTATGTATTTACACAAATGTTTTATATTCTTACAAAATGTTGTTTAACTATCTATTTATGTTTTAATGAAAACATGAAAATTTTATAGGCATATTTAATTTGACTAAATGTATATAGGATAATTGTATTAGAATTATTTTTATATAAACATCATTTTAGCTTGAAATTCTTTAATTTAATTATCATAATTTTCTCTCTGACAACTAAACAAAATTAATTTCTACGTCAGATGTTTAAGTATGACACAAACTTACTTATTTTTTTTATCTTTACTATATTAAAGAAAAACCCTTTAATACGTCAACGAAAAAAATGTTAAAAGCTCCAAAAATTTAAACTAAGTTTTCAATTATTTTAAATTTAAACTAATTTGAAATTAAATCAGATAATTATAAATAATGAGACATCAAGGGATAATCATGAATTCTCCGTATTAATTATATATTATGTATCTGTTTTAGTAAAACAACATTTTCCTTAAAGATGTTTTTGTGCTAATTCAATTTATTAAATTAAAATCAATAAAACTTTCTTGGAAAATCATTGTTACATATCATTTTGTTGAGTGAGAAATATTTTACTATAATAGGAAGTGAAATTTAGTAAAGTGAAATGGTTTAGAATTTTTTACTTAGAATCATATCTTAAGATTCTAAATAAGAAAACTTGCATTATTTTAATTTTTCATGCGAAGAAATTTAATTACTATATTATATAAATCTCATAAAAGAGTAATTATTAATGTTAGTAATTAAAAAACAAAACTTTTATTGATTAAAAAACAAAATTTTTAATTAGATAAGATTAAAAATTCCTTTGATCTTGTGTGAATTTCAAATAAATGCAAACATATAACTAAATTATAAATGATTCTTTCATGTATGAACCATTCATAAGAAAGAATATAGTATTAGCAATAAATTAAAGTTTGAAACAAATAATTCTGCAATACTTAAATTTTTAAAATTAAAATTTTAATAAAAGTAATATATGTTTAAAAATATATGAAATGAGATTTATAATGTTGTTTTTAATAAAAGTGATAAATATTTTAATTTATATTATATAATCATTTATTATATATTTATAAAATCATAAATGTCTTACATAATTCTAAGTACTTTTCGACCCAATAAGCAAAATTCTAATTGTTTAAGCAATTTTTAATTATATTTGCCAGATATGACTTATGAAACACACAGTGAACAGAGTTTGCATTAAACTAAATATATCTTCTTCAGTTTCATAAATTTTAGAATATTCAGAAAAATAAATAAGTGTTAATATGCAATTCATGATAGCATTGATATCTGGGGAGTTGGAGTTTAATTTTATCAAACTAGCAGTTTTAGTTGAAAGGTAATACAATTATAAATGATATTAAATCATTTATATATACTGAAAATTCAAAGTAGTGTTACTAATTACGGCATTAAATCTGTTTTTAATTTCTTTAATTTTTATAATAAACTTTAAATGAGAATATGTCAAACACCCTTTCACTTTACATTTTTATCATAAACGAAAAGAACATAATCACTTCTTTAAGAATGATAATTAATTTAAAGTTTAATAATTTACTAAAAGAAATACCTAAATTTCTGACATTTAAAAGTTTAAATGTTACATATTACATTTTATTTCTTTCCAAAATTAGAAAATATTTTATTATACCAAATAAGTATCATTAAAATATATGTCTTTTATTCTTCAATTAAAATTTCAATATAAAAAGTACATCAATTACATTTTTATAAAAGTCAAATATTATTGTAATAAAAATTACGGACAGTGATTTTCTTTGTTCGTAAATAGTTCAATTATCTAATTAAGATTTCTTACAGATTTTAATAACTTATTCTAATTATTGGAATCATCAAATTTTTATTGCGTTTATTTATTAGGAGCAAATGCGAGTATTATGCTTTTAATTCAATATTTCAGGACACGCACACACACACACCTATATATATATATATATATATATATATATATATATATATATAAGAATCTGTAAATGTTATTATTTTTTTAATGCCTGGTTACAAGAGATTTAATCATTTTAGTATTGGGTGTGGGACGGTGATAATGCTAATTTTATTTAGTTGGGTAATCAGTGAGTGTAGTGACGCCAAAAGAGGATGGGGTTTCGTTATTTAGAAGCAATGGCCAAGCATTGGAATCCGAACTTGGTCGGACATACCAGGTACCATTGCCCATGGAGAACATTCAACGCAGCATATTTTACATGCTTCAGCCATCGTTGAATGAATACGAAATAACTTTGTTAAAAAAGGGTTGGCATTCAAATTGATGACACGTTTTTAATATGGATAAATAACACATTAACAAAAATATAAAATTTATTGCGCCTAGAATTAAATATAAAATGTTTTGGTCAATAACCAAAACAGACATTTTAAAAATTCAACAATTATCAAATAATATAAATATGCAAAAACTAAAACTTTTAAGAACATATTAAACATTATTGCTTTTCATTTTTGTACCCATATTTCAGAAAATATATTTTTCGCTTGGTTTGTGTCATTGGATTTAAATTTAATCAAAAAAACACTTCTTGCTTTTTGTAATGTAAAGGATTTTATCTAATGCTTTAATAATCTCATAGCATCTGACAATTGATCTTTTTAGGACATTTATTTTCAAATAAAAATCAAATTTTCAAGTCTTCAGCTCCTTCATGTGAATTCATCTACATATTTTTTCCAGATTATAGATAACTTAGTGCATTTTAACTTGAAATTTGTACAATTTTATTTGAATTTAACAATTTAAATTTATATAATTTTAACAAGATGTATAATGTTATTAAAATAATTAGATTTGAGTTATTGGTGTACAAAAAGGGAGTGTATCTGATGAAAAAAGTACCAAACCATTCAGTCTATTTAAAAAGTAATTCAAAAATGCATATTTACACAAAAATAATATTATCGTTTTGAAATTTTTTTTATTTTAGAATGGTTTTTAAAATTGAAAATAAAGTTTTCTATCCATGCAAAGAATTATATTTTAAATTTATTTTCTTTTTTCTGAACTATGATTTTTTTTCATTTAAATCCATTCCTCCCAATGATAGATAGGAATGTATTTTTCCAATATAAAACATTCTCTAATATGAGTATGTTTTATTTTGGAAAATTCACATCTAGTTAAAGTTTTTTTTTATAATAATTCCATGCTAAAAAGTTAAAATTTATAAACACATTCCTTAAAATTTGAAAGAATCATAATAAATGTGTTATGGTTTACGTTTATTGAAATACTGTTTCATAGATTTATTTATGAAATCTATTTCACAAAATTTATGATGCCCTCAGTAATATTGCAAATCTACCCTTAAAAATATAATTTTTTATAATTTATAAATATAGAGTGTAAAATATTTATATCCTAACAAGTGAATATAAAATGTCTGAAAAATGAGTTTCATATAATTGATGCTTCTTCTTCTTGAGCTTGTCAGATATGTGGCACCTCTGCATCGTTGCATTTTGTACCATGCTCCAAGCCCAATTTTTTCCTAGTTCCATTGTCTTGGGTCACCTACTTTGTTTATAAAGTCTGATAAGCCCTCAATGGAGTTTAGGTGTAACTCTTTAGGATATGGATTACTTAGAGTAGTGAATCTTGTAAGGGCAAGAGCATCACACTCATATAGGATATGATGAGCTGATTCTACCCCTGCTTGGCATTTCCTACAAATTGATTCCTGTTTAAAAAGTCCCATTGTATGAAGGTGTTTCTTGAAATAATAGTACCCAGTAATGAAGCCTACAATTGCTTGAGTCTTCAATCTTGGGAGTCTAAGAATTTCATATGCAATTTTCTCAGATGAGTTAAAAATCATACTTTTTGCATGTTTCTGTCCAAGAGAGTCACGCAAACTTTGTTCATCTCCTGTTTTTCCCATTTTTGAATGGCCTTCCTTGTAGTCTTCATGTTGATCCCACAAAAGGGTCCCATTCCTATTGGGTTGAAAGAGGATCCCTGTTTTCCAAGTTCATCAGCTCTTTCATTACCTTCTATTCCTATATGCCCTGGCACCCAAATAAGAATAATTTTATTCCCATTTGTCAGTTCTTTAAGGAGATTTTTGCATTACATTACAATTTTTGACTTGACTTGGAATGAGTAGAGAGCCATCAATGCAGCTTGACTGTCTCTGAAAATAAGAATACGCTTATCTTGGTAGCCCTTCTTTAAATTTATCTGCAGACAGTTAGCGATAGCAAGAACCTCCGTCTGAAAGACAGTGGCATGTTCCCCAAGCCCTTTATAAAGACTGAATCTTGGTGATACGCCACAGACCCCCAGTCCTGAGAGGTTGCCTTTTATGATCCATCAGTAAACCAGATAAGATCATTGCTTTTTATTTCAATCGTGCTGTTTTTCCATTCTTCTCTGGTAGGAAAAACTACCTCGAATGGTCTTTTAAACACGTATGTTCTTTCCATGCTGTCTGAAGGTATTTGGAAAGTTAGGTGGTTGATTTTTTGGTAATAGTAGTATGACCTCCAGAAGAGGGCTTATCACACCACTTATTTTGCAATTTCATTCTATATGCAGTTATTCTGGCAGCGCTGCATATGAAGATATCTAGTGGAGTCAGGTCCAGAATTGCCTCTAGTGTTCTGGTAGGTGCTGTGGACATTGCACCTGTGATACACAAGTAGGTCATTCTTTGCAGACTTCCTAGCTTGTCCTTCACAGTTTTCTGTTCCACCTTACAACACCATATCACAGATGCATATGTAAAAGTAAGCCTGACAATTGCTGTGTACTTCCAAAACATCATTTTTGGCTGTAGACCCCAGTTTTTACCAAGCATGCGTCTACATGTCATAATGCATTTTTTTTTTTGCCTGATAATTGATGCTTAATATTAGTTAGTTTTTATTTCATGCAAATTTAAAAGTACTCTCTCAATATTCATACTTTACGCAAACTTAATTTAAATTTATTAATAACATTTTAGTTAGAAAAGGCATTTTTAATAAACTTTAAAAATTAGTTTACTGCTTATGATTAAGTATGTTTCTATGTGTTGATGATTTTGTCTGTGATATTTTACTTAATAGAAGTCATGCCACCACATTGCAAAACATAATGATTCTATATTAAAACAAAAATGGAAAGTATTCAACATATTTTGAAAGTTTAAGAGAAATTCGTCATGATTCTGAAATTAAGTGCACTGTGGTGTCAATGATGTATTATCAAATCACAAATCTTAAATAAAATGTTTAATACCTTGTTTAATAATAAGAGTAGTAGAAAAATTAAAATTCTTCAGAACAAAAATGCATCCTGATATGAATAACTGTAAATGTAAAAATTTTTAAATTTTAAATTTATATTAGAATAACATTGTACATATGCCTTTAAGATTTCTATATACAGTTTATTGAAGGACTAAATATGGCATTGCTTGTTTTGGATTTGTGCTGATATATTTAAATATTTTAAAAATGATATACTGTTCTAAAATAAATTTAACCATCTAATATTTGAAAAATTTATTTTTTTAAATTTAATAATTTATAAATGAATTTGCATAAAATGGAAAACCAAAACAATCCATTTTTAATGGTGTCCATATCGATAATGACCTTGTTCCTGATGAGAATGATGGTGCCCTTGATTGTAGTTATTGTGATGACTGTGATGTTCTTGAGAATGTTGTTGATGATGATGACCGTGATATTGTGGGACATGATGATGATGGTGTCCAATATCATGATGAGCAGCATGGTGAGCATTTGAATGCAACTTTACGTGAGCAGGATCTTGGTTAGCAGTTCCTGGCTCATTGGTCTTCACAGTTGCTCGGAAACCATGGTGATCGGCAACGTAATGGACTTCACGGTGAATGCCTTTGTGATCAGTGTATCCATAACTTCCTTGAACATGGCCATGACCATCTCCTTGTTCTTTCCTGTAATGGGATCCATGGTGATCTTTTATGTCGTATCCAAAATGATATGGCTTTGGATGATGATGATGATTGTGCTAAATAAAAATTTTTTTTATTATAATTGCACACAAGAAAAGGAAAATTTTCTAATTAGATAAATCCAATCATTCAGAAATGTATCACGCTCAAAAGGTAATTTAAAATTATTATGGTTATGTTAAACATTGTTAGTTAATGTTATATTTCAGAGAGATAGTTATTTATGCTGGATATTATTAGTTATTTATGGTGTATTTTTACGTTATTTTTAGATACCTTAGAGCAGTGTTTCCCAACCTTTTTTGTGTCATGCCCCACCTTAGCCTATCCGAAATTCCTATGCCCCCCCCCCATGTAACATACATAATTTTTATTATTAAGAAATTGAATTGTTCACTTAAGAAACTTAAATGATAAGTTTTAGGAACAAATCAATAGGAAATTATTAACGAAACACAGTAAGTAGATTTTCAAAACATATAATCAAAAACTGACATTCAAATTTCAAATAATTTTAATAAAGATTTTTCTATATTAATTTATTGTTTTAATTTAGTGAGATCCTTGTGCTTGATGCTTGCTGCACAAAGATTTTATATTAGGTTCCAATTTGGTTAGCATCAGTCTCAAGTCTCCACATTGTGTTATATCCAGCCGATTTCTTTTTTTTTACTAGTAAATCATTTACAGCACTAAATTCACATTCAGCTAAATATGAAGATGGAAACGGTAGCAATAGTTTTCTTGCACATTTCGTGGAATTTGGGTATTTGATCTCTGTTTCCACACAAAGCCATGCCATCGCTCCTTTAATATTAAATAAAGTTTTAACTGACTCGTCATTTTGTAATTCTGCAAGTTCTTCTTGATACTCCATATTTGATATATCATACAAATCCACTAACATTGGCTGCATCATCCATGTTGGAAAATCAATTTGTTTCAAATCAGAAAATCCTTCTTTTAAATCAGCCGATAGAATATTCAGATGATTGACAATAACAAGTAATGCGGTATCAGTTACTTCACATTTTTTGAGCCAATGAAACTGTTGAAAGTTTTTGTTGTTAATATTTTTCTGACATAACTCAACATGAGTATTGAAACCAAATATCTTCGCTTTTGCATCGACAAGAGTTTTATTTGTTCCTTGAAGTTGCTTATTTAATTTATTTAGTTTAAGAAATAAATATAAGATCGATTAAAAACTAAAATTAAAGTATGTGTTAAAATTAATTTAATGTGACAGAGTAAACGTATACTAAAAAATACATATTTATATAAATGTATATAACACATTCACTACACTGCCACCGCAAAATAATATATTTTTTTCCATTTGACAAAATTTTCTGGAAAGTTATGTTTCTAAAATAAATAGAAATAAAATCAAATACTTACCAATTTTATCTATACAATTTATATATTTATTAAATAACCGAGTTTTTGCAACAGTTTTAACGGACACTTATTTCAACGTAACACCAACTGAATTCTGTGAACACTACATACATTGCGACGGACCATTCAAGTGCGAACAACAGCGTTGTTTACCGAGATTTTAAAACGTCCGGGATTCCCCGTGGAGCTTGCCGTCTGCCACAGGTAAGTTAACTTGACGACGCCAAACACCCAGTTGATATTTTGGTCTCGTCAAGCGAAATTATACCCAATAATTATTTACCGTAATTATTTAAGAATTTGCTTTTTTCGTTAAATTTGGCATTGCATTTAAATGGCCCGAAGCGAAAGGGTTAAACTCGTCTCGAGTACATTTTCGGATTGCCCCCCTGAACAATCAAATTGCCCCCCTGTGGGGCGTAGGCCCCACGTTGGGAAACACTGCCTTAGAGTATTATAAACAATGATTTTGGTGCAAATAATTACAAAACATGAAAATATAACAATTTTAATACTAGTTAAATATGAACAGAAATTAAAGTAAATGAAAGTTAAAAAAGTAACACAATAAGCGTAAATTGAGTAAAAATGTTAACTTTTTAAGACGTTAACTTTTTAACTTTTAACTTTTAAATAACTTTTATGTTAATAACTTTTATGTTTTTAACTTTTAACTTTTAAATAATTAATATGTTAATTATTGTAATAATTTTAAATAACGTTAATGTTAACTTTTTTTTCATTAAGACGTGGTTTTTAATCACAAAATTGTATTTTTGTGATTAAAAACCACGTCTTAATGAGTTTAAAATTATTTTTATAGTGTGAAATTTAGTATTTTATATCGATTCTTAATTTTTTTTATATGAACTAAAGAATGACTTGGTAATAATTTCAAAATATTATCCTGATTTCTTGAGCTCTTGAAAACTTTAATAAATGTCAACTAATTATTTATCATTTTACATATGAAACATAATTTTTGAATTAAAAAGTTTTAAAAGCACAAAATCATATTTTAATAAAATATAGCATGAAATTATTATTATTTATTTATTTGTTTTTCAAAATTGTGACATATGTTAATTTTATTAATAATACGAAATAATACGGAAAAAGTAGAAAAAATTGACTATAAATTTTAAAAACTTCGAAATTATGGAATATATAAATTTCACTGTCAGTAAATATTTACCTTTATATTTTTTATAGATAATTTTTATATTTTGTAACGAATAATTTACATAAGTATAAACAAATGCTTACTTCATGATTTAAATGATGAGAGGCTGATACAACAACACATAATACAATGAGCAGAAGAACCTGTAAAAATGTATAATTATAGTTATTAAGTAATGTATATGTATGTAAAAGAAAAATAAATCTAGTTATTATCAAAAATAAATTTTTTGATTCTTTTAATAATAAATTAAAAAATCAATATAACTATAGAACCAAATATTCCCATTAAAGTTATAGGCCTTTGTATAAATTTAATGACACAAATTATACAGATTTGAATAAAATTGAATATATTTTTAAAACAGAAGTATTCTAAAATATTGACTAAAATATGTAATTAAGTTCTACCTTATAACTCATGATATTGAGTTTAGAATTTATGAATTTGATTCTATAAAACTGTGATTCTTAACCAAAAGAAAAGTTTTCATGATTGTTTTGGGCTTAGGGATCTTATATATTGGAAAAATCAAAGCTGTGTCACTAGGTACGCCATTAAATGCGTTACACATTCTCTAAATTTGATAATGAACTCTAAAAGAGAACAGGTCAAAGGCAATTTATCTAATCAATCTAAGAAAAAACTTATGAATTTAATCATGCATTAAAATCGTTCAACGAGTTTAAGAATGATAAGAAAATTGTAAAAGGGATAAAAAGCTATATCATGATAATTACCTATTTCCATTACATTAAAAATTTAATATTTCTTGTATTTTAGATGCAGTAACAATGCAATTTCGTAAACATAAAAAATGTTTTTTGTAAATATCATTAATATGTATTAAGTCTTTGTTTTTTTGTTTTAATTTTGTTAAACATCTTATTTATGTTAAATATCGTTTTCAAGAATGATAAATTACTATTTAGGTCAAGAATTTAAAGCATTCATGGTTTTTCTTTTAGCCAGTTAATATTGTTACAACTTTATTATTATTATTAACAAGGTTTTAAAATTAGTTTTGACATTATAAGTAAATAATTGCTTTTACTTATTTAATTAACACAACAGTTTAATCATATTTAAAACAAAGGTTTTTATTAATCTAATGTTTCATTTTTATATTAAATTTTGTAATATTTTTTAATATCATACTGATTTAATATTAATTGAAAATTATTAAATAAGGGTTTTATTTTATTTTATTGATAACTTATTTAATGTTTAATATAAATAAACACAAATATAAATGAATACAGTTATATTTATATTAAATGCGGGTAAACTTTGAGTATTTGGATTAAACAAATACGTAATCTATTTTGTGTTTTTTTATTAAATTAGCTTCTCTTCTTAAAGGCAAGCGATACATTTAATCAAATACAATTTACGCTAAGTGTCTTATGACACTAAGGACATTTAAAATTGGTTTTTATAAACTTTTCATGAAAAAGAAAATCTCATATATTATTTTGGACATAAGACTGCAGATTTCTTATTAAAACTAATGTAAACACAAAAATTATAGAGTTCGAAGAATATGACTTGACTTTAATACGAAATATAATTTACGTTAAAACATAGATTTAATCAGAATTCCTAAAATATTGTCAAGAGGCTTTGACAAATTGAATACAGTAAGTTTAAAACAATTGAAATTAATTGCTGGAATTCCTCCTTTGATAATAATCTTGGTGAAAAAAAAGTAATGATGATTTTTTTACATTATTTCTTCAATTTATCAAAATTTTAATGACTTTAAGTCTGTAATTGAAATAGAGATTAGAAGGCTTTTCGAATTGCAACATGTCGTATGGTTTATTCAATAGAAACGAAAATATTCATGAACATTGGTTAACTGATGAAGTAGGAACTGAACATTTTCCTTATCTGCGACTTTTCGATGTTCTGACATTCTACTGAAATATATTTGTTTTGAAGATTATTCCTTAAGGCTAGAGAGAAGAAAAGGTATTAACTATAAGAGAAATGAAGAACACATTTAATGATGTTAATATAAGGTATAGGTATTTGTAAAATATATGGGTGATTTTATTTCTTTGAAATAATTTTTTCTATCATTTGGAGAACGTAACAGTTTGCATGATTTGAAGGAATTGTACATCTCAGTAAATGTCCTTAAAATCATGCAAATATTGTGTTATCTAATTTCCAGAGTTTCGAGACATTTAGCTTAGAATACCTCTATAGGAATAATCGTGAAGGAAAATATCATTGTAATGAGAATTTTAAGCCGAAAATGCTATTGAAAAAATGGTTCAGCAGTAACAGGAAGAGCACGCAATTTAGCTACAGATAATAGATTTAATTTATATGATATTGTAAGGAAATAAAGCTAAGTCACAGTATCGCTGTTCTTAAAAGCATTAAGAAAAATAAAAAAAAATATCACTAAGCATCGTAACAATTGCAAAGCTCAAACTATACAATACAATTTTTTGGTATCAAAGTAAATTCCTCTAACCGATTCATAAAACCCGAAGATACTGCTAATGATTGCGCTTTACCATATGCATTTTGAACCGAAAAAATTAAAAATATGTTTTTATGTTTCTTCAATACACAATGATGAACCTAAAGGATTATAGTACAAACAAAAAAGAGAATTCTGAAATAATTCTCATTTATAATCCTACTAATTGCTGTGTAAGTTTTGTTGATGCTCGTATGGTCTTTTATAATGTTGTTGGTAAATAAAGATGCTAGACTGTGGTAATTGCTTATGCCTTTTGAAATTTCTATGGTTTTAATTTGTTTATGAGCTCTAGAGAAAATCAGCCAAATTATCCCAAATTATAAATCAGAAGAAATTTTTTAAATTTGTTCACTTTGACTAATGGACAAATTAAAGAAAAATGTGTCAGCATTATTTTTAAAAATGATTGATGGATATTACTAATGTTCAATTGACATAAATGAAATAGTACCACTAAATGTAAATAATTTTTGAAATAACAAACTGCAATTGTTGTTCTCAGTGAGTACAGAAAGATTCAATACAATTGTTCCAATGCAGAAAGATCCATGTTTTGTAGACTTTCATTTTTGATGCTTGGGCTTAAGGTGTCACTTTTATTAATTTTCTCAATTTATTAGCATGTAAACATTTATAAAGGTATATTTATTTTGAGAATAATCTTATTTGTAGTTCATACTAGGATGGAATGTAAGGTAAATATTATGTATGTATTTTGCGAAAACAAATTGTAATAAATATGAAATTTTATATTTCACATTTTTTATTACTTGTTTCTGTTCATTGGATGCTGAAATATTAGATTTAAAATATTGGGAAATGCCGCCCAACCTGTCTAGTTGTTAGCGTAAATGACTACGGATAGGGAGGACCTGGGCACTTTTCTTCACTCACAAAGTTGTCTGAGATGTAATGTTACACCGGATACTCAATATTCATGGTTCATACGAGAAACTGTCGAAAACAAGATTTAAACAAAATATACAAATATATATATATATATATGTAGAAGATAAAATTAATAGACCATATATTTAGGTACGTTATTCGTGATGAAATCATTCAAAATATGAACAGTAGATAAGCTCGTATATTACTTAGGCTCGTATATTACTTGGGCGGTTTGTGTGAATCCTGTTACCATTAAAACACTAAGTTAAAAATAAATCCACTATTGGGTGCTGGTTGCATTTATTGATATCAAAGTAAACGTGTTAGAAATTAAGCTTTTCTCTAAAAATTGTAATCTTTGATTATTACTTTACAAATCTCCATGAGCAAAAACGAATCACGGTGAATACAAGCCTTGTTTTATTAAATGAGATACGGAACTTAAAACAACATGTTTAGGAAACTAAGAAATTTGGTAGATCGTCTATGAATCTACAGAATATCGTTCACTGTGGATCTAACAGATATCATTGATAATTTAGTAATCAAAATATCAACGATGTATATCAGTCTTCTTGAAGTTGAAAAAGTAATAATTGTTCCACAAACATTGATCTGATTAATCCTGATCCAAATCTTGAATCTAAATCCATATATAATGCAGATTATGAGGTATGACTAGAGTTTGTAGTATGGACGTTCGCAGAAACAAAATGCTACTCATCATTAAACTGAAAATCTCAAAAATGAACAATATATGTACAGATGAAATCAACGTTTCACTATGCGATGATGTCAGCAAGCAAAACTGTATTAAATCTGAATTACAACAAACGCTTGTTTGTATAAGACCAAAATCATATATTATCTTTTTGTAATTATTTAATATAATTTTACCTTATCTATTATTCTGAATCTTTTTCTTGGTGTTCTATATGCGTTTGCCAAATATGTTCCTTCATTCCAGAAAGTATGCTATGCTTTTATGCTAGACTACATTACTTCTCTTTTGAAGCAAAGATTTTCATTGCCTCATTCTTACAGAATTGTGCGTTATACCATGTTACACATTTTCTCCCTTTTAAAATGTTCTTCTCTGAAAATTTTATTATAGACCGAATATTAAGCTAAATATTTAAGTTTTTTTAAGCTTTATTCAAAATTGTTAAATTTGATACCAACTGATTTTTGATTATGGAAATGCCAAAATTATCGTGTATAACAATCAATGTACTCATTATTTGGAACTAAAATATCAGATTGATTGCGATTTCATATACTTAATACCTTTCACTGATTGGTATGTTATTGTGATTTGTTTCATTGTCTGTTGTTTCATTGACCTGGGTTTGAATCCTGGCTCGGGCATGGATGTACTTTCTCTCTCTCCCTTTCTTGTCTTTGTCCTTTCTTTGTGTGAGTGTGAATAGTTGCCTACGCTATAAAATGGGTACCTACGGCATGTGTGTACTGAGGAAGTCGGACTCCACACCAAATATGGTTCACTTGGAAAAGTGGAGCAGCGCACCCCATGTTGCCAGCCTGGCTGGCACACAACAACAACATATATAGTCCTTGTTTGACGTATAAGATATAGAACGGATATTTTTTTAACGTTGTGTTTTGAATGGGAAGAGAAATCTGATGGATCTATAATCGCTCTCCAAAAAATTGCAATATTTTAAAGCATTATTATAGTGATTTTTTGCACGAGTTTAAACGGCTTTTTCCATGTATATGCAAACATGCAACATATATGTATGTATATATTGATAAATATTAAGAATTATTCCTTATTAATATATCCATAAATAAAAGTTTTCAATTTTGCGTATGTGCTGCCCAACCTGTGTATGGTTAGCGTAATTAACTACGGATAGGGAGGACCTGGTCTCGAATCCCGACAACGGCATCCATGTACTTTCTCTTTCTCTCTATCTGTATTTCTTGTTCTTTCCTCAAATGATAGATGAATGTGGCCCGCCCTATAAACGGGTTTGTGGTGGCGTATGCGATGCTACTCTTATCTCCGTGACGTGGTTCACAGGTGCCCACCGGGTAACGATAAAATGAGAAGCAGTTTCCGGCCATGTTTCGGCAAATGGGCTAATGTACTTACTTGCTCAAGGGTGCCCGCCATTAGAAATAAAAAAAATATATTGGTAGAAAGAAAATAAAATTTCTCATTAGATATGCCGCACCTAATATGTTCATTTAAACTTCTCCCTAACCCTGTAATGGTGAGTTAAAATTGTATTTACTTTAGAAAAGAACTTTTAAAATAGTATACATAATATCATACATAGTTACAAAAGCAATAGTTTATTTCGTAAGAAAAATAAAGTGGTTTTATATAAACATGATTCACTAATGTTCAAAGGTTGTTATTCATGGTAAGTATCTTCATAAAAATTTATGCTTTATATACATAAATTATTATAAAAGTTTATATTTTATGCATAAACTAAAATTGCTGTATATATTAAGTGTAAAATATATAATGAATTTTTTACAAAGTTTAAGTGCATTTTAATTTTACGTTAAGTAAAAATCTGAAATTTCTTTTAAGCACTTTAGTTAAGCCATTTTTTCCATATGAATTTTCAGTGTCAGTATCATGCAATAATACCATATAGAAATAAACTTATTTTTATCAAACTTCTAATTTAATTAACATGATTAAGAAAATCTCGCTTACAGAAGATGTTTAGTATAAATGAGTAAATACTTAAGACATTCCTATTTTATTAAAAAATTAAAATTAGAAGGAAGCATTTGATTATATTTATAGATAGAAAATTATGAAATTGGAAAATTTAAATAAAAGGGCATACTCAAAACAACAAATAAATAAAGCTGTAGTTAAATATAAGCAGTTAGATTGGTATAATATTGAGGTTAAAATATCTGTCTAAAATTTACAGAATTATTTACAGATTAGCACGAGTTTGCTCTTTATGGGAAACTGTATATCATTTCCTATAGAAACTTCAGTTTTCGGACTGTTGTAAATATTTTTATTTTAGATAGATTTAAGACACTGGATATGTTATCGTTAGTTTTCTTTATCCAACAAAAAAAAAATAAAAATAAGATTCAGTTGTATATAGTGCAACTTATGAATAAGTACGGAAAATTAAGTTAGGAACTTAATATCAAAATTTGTAAAATTAAAGAATGGTTTTTATTAATAGGAGAAAAACTTTAGAAATAATTCACGAATAAAAATTATAATATAAAGTTCTCTGAAAATTAAGTAATTTAAAAATAGTAAACATGACACCAAGTAGAAAAACATTTAACATTTTATTACACGCAGACAAATTGTAATGAATTAGCCACTTTTGGTTATAATTATTTGGCAAACAAGGAAGATATTAGAAATTTTTCAATGATGTCCTTTATGGTGATATACATGTTGGTGACCATGATGATGTCCATGTTGTGGGACATGATGATGATGGTGCCCAATATCATGATGAGCAACACGGTGAGCATTTGAATGCAACTTTACGTGAGCAGGATCTTGGTTAGCAGTTCCTGGCTCATTGGTCTTCACAGTTGCTCGGAAACCATGGTGATCGGCAACGTAATGAACTTCACGGTGAATGCCTTTGTGGTCAGTGTAACCATAACTTCCTTGAACATGGCCATGACCGTCTCCTTGTTCTTTTCTGTAGTGAGATCCATGGTGGTCTTTTATGTCATATCCAAAATGATAGGGTTTTGGATGATGATGGTGATGCTTAAATAAAAAGGACTTATTAATTATTTACTGCAATTGTATATTCCTTTATCAAAATTTGAAACTGTTAACAAAACTTTTATTTAAAAATTCTGTTTTCCTAAGAATTTTGGAAATTAATGTGTATAGATCTTTTACCGTATTTGTGTATTCATATATATGTTTACAAAATTTATTCAATAAGTTTAAATAATTTTCAATAATCTCATTATTTTACGTCACATTTATGAACAAGTTTATGTTATATAAAGTAATGTGTTAAATTAAATTATATTTATCTTTGAGAAAAGAATTAAAATTAAAATTTTCCACACACGTGCAATAATTTAATTTGCTTGAATCATTTAAGTTTCTATCTCTACACTGTAATCTTATTACTATATATTAGTGCAAGTATGATTAAAACTACATGAATCTTTTCTAACTTTGAATATTAAGATTTAAAATTCATAACAAAGAAAGAAATATTTCTAAGCAATAAATTTAATGTTAATTTATATTTCTGATGAATAAGTGTAAAAGGATAAGAAGCATTCTTTTTGTACTCTTAATTATATTCATTCGTTTGCAGTTAAACATAATACAAAGAATGAAATATAAAACATTTGTTTTGTCAATTTTTATTAAAAATCTAATTCTATTTTCCTAGTAAAACATTCTGTTTTTGAATAAAATAATTTTGACACCAAAGATTGATTTTTCTATCTTCATAAGGATTTAGATATTTCAATGAAACAAAGATCGCTTACTTCTTCATGACTGTGATGGGAGGCTAAAGCAACAGCACACAGGGTAAGAAACAGAAGAACCTAAGACAAAAAAAAAATGTAATATTTTTGTAATATAGAAATTAAAAGTTTCAATTAAAATTCTAAATTATATTGATTAATTTTAGTTAAAATTATAAGGCCTCATTCTATTGATGTATTTTAGTTAGCTAAACAATATAAAAATTTAAAAATGATATTTTTATAAAAAAGGGTATTTATATTCTATTCAACTAAGTTAACAACACATTATATCTCATATATAATGTTATTTTCTGAATAAGTTAAATAATATTCCTATCATTTTGTTAAAGATTTTATAAGACAATAAGACATCAATTGAAAATTTTAATCTAATATGTTTAGAAAAATTAAAATAAATTTTGTGTTCTCAAGAAATAACTGTCATGCCTATTTATATATATTAACAAAACAATTTACATCTAATATTTCCACACACACACACCGTTTTCTTATTTCATAAATAAATCAATGTTATAGAAAAAGGCTAGATTACATAAGTTCCATTTAATTAGATCTCTTATAGTCATTTGATAAATTTTAAAGTAAGACATTTTCTTTATTAATGTATATAAAACTTAGTATTGTGGGATATTTCTATTTCAATATTTTTATAAGATTATGTTACATGATGAATTCTAAATGAAATCATATAAAGAATATTACAATATTTTTTAAACTAAAGACATTAAGTATCTAATTTTAAACTTTTTAAATTTATGTAATACATAAATTTTTACAGAATAAAAATGATTTGTTTCATTCATCTACATGTTTAATACTGATAAACAATACTAAATAATAATTATATTAAATATTTGCTTATAAAAGGCATTTATTAATATTAATGATTAGTAAAATTTTCATATTGTTACATTTTATTTCCTTAACATGTATTTCAAAAATTATTAAATAACATGCTTGTTAAAATAATAAATAAAATATTAAACAAACAATAATAAATTACAGGTATACACGCATAATAGTTTTCTAAATATATTAAATTTTTTTGCAGGTTAAAATGCAAATAAGTATATATTACCTTATAATTCATGATGGTGAAACAATTAGTTATCTATTTAACTTAGACAATGCAATCGAATAAGAAAAAGTAATTGACTGCTTAAGAAGTAACCGAATCCTTTATATATATTTAAATTCTAGTTGGTGTCACTTGGTACGTCATTAGAATGTTCTATAAATTTCTACTTTTGATAATGAACTCTTAAATAGAATAGGTCAAATAAAATTCGACTTTCTAATCTTTTGAAATGAAAATTGGTTTAACCATGCGTATAATGAATTGTTTGGAATTTAAAACTTTTACTAAAGTTTTGCACTTAAGTGGGAAATATGTGTAAATATGCCTTTAAATTCCAATTTAATGATTAATTAATCAGTGAAATAACTATTTTTTAATAAAATCTGCTATTGTAATGCTGTAATATTTACATGTTGTATTCTTAAAACTAAACAATGAATTGTTTCGTATTTTTCGAAAGTTGCTTTATGTAAAACCATTTCTTTCTTGAACTTTGATAAGAAATCTAACATATTTTATTTTAATTCTATTATAATAAAAATAAAACACATAAATTTTTGGCAAACATTTTATTTCACCCATCTTTAAATTCTGAATCAATACTGGATTTCAGGAAATTTAGTAAAGATATAAGTAAATTAATTTTTCTGACTTTTTTTTATTTTTTTTAAAAAAGCCTTGCAATATGATTTTATTAAATTTCATACTTTCATAATAAAATAAATAAAAAATTTTTTCATTTAAATCGCTTGCTTAAAGCTAACAGATTTTTAAAAATGCATAATTCATAAATTTAAAATAATCATAGATATAAAAAATTATTATTTTATGTCTTACCATCTTTTAATCGAAAATTTGCATATCAATTTATATGCAATCATATAAATAGATTTTAACTTTACAAGTGATGAAAAAATATTTAACCAATAAAGAAATAAAGATAAATTACAAAATTAATTGTAAAGAAGTTTCATTCCTGGCTTTCGAGGTATATATGTAAATTTTCTTTCATTTTTATGCATTAAGCTGTCAATATTTTGTTCTTGGAATAAGCAATTATCTAAAATTATACTTATTTTATAATCACTGTTGTATTTACAAGAGAAATGTTTATCTTTCTCATCTTCTACCACTTTAACAATTAAAACAGTCAAATCAGAAAAATATGATTCGATTCTTACACAAAGAGAACAGTAAAAGAGTATATTCTATTACCGTTAACCAACTACTTTTAATTGACAACTAAAGAAGGAATAACTCATTAAAATTCTTAATATTCATAGATAACTTTTGAGAGTTAAATTTAGTATGTGAATGTATCATGCATATTGTCCTTTGTTCTTGAAATTAATAAATGAAAGGAACCGGATATCATACTTAGTTGATCAAAACAATATATTCATATTGAATAAATTTACGTAAATAAGGAAAGTATATTAATCTGAGTGAAAAAATAAACAATAAATTATTATTTTGTAATAATGTACACCACAGATTTCCATTTCACAGAAAATTGAAGTCAGTTGTTACATATTATATTCAAATGAAATGTATTTTAAATATAATAGCAAATAGTGAATATTGGGATAATTACACAATATTTCTCGAATACCTTAAGAATTTAAAAATTCATATTCAAGAAAATTTAAATATAATAATCTAACCTAACACACTTACATATAGAAATTTGTGTATTACAAAATCATGATTACATAACAATAATTTTATTAGAGCTCAATAAGGATAGTTAAAAATTTTAAGGTTTCAATTTTGTTTCAAAAATTGCCAACAATAGTACATTTTTAAAGGAAATGTCATTATTTACAAAAATTATAATTATGATTTGGAAAAATGTTTTTCAAATCATTTGAAAAGTTTTTCAGAATTTAATTGGTACGGTTTTTATTGCAGTTGTATATTTGTTTCAGTAAAGAATTACAATCCTATGTGCTAAAATGTGCGAATAATTTCATCACATGACCTTCAAACTTCTTTGTTGAGAAATTTAATCATCTTAAGTTGGAACCAAACATTTAGTTTAACTGTTTTAGCCTCACAAACCATTTATGATATATGAATGTATATAGAAATTACATGAGCAAATATGATGATAAAATATTCAATATAGCTTACAATTCAACTACATTGATTTATAAATGTATCTCATAATTTAAAGAAGCAAAAGTAATTATTGAATATCAATTTAATTGCATTCACTTGAATGTTTATGTTTATTAAACTTAACAATATACCATAATCTTAAGAAATAAAAATTATTACATGCATTTCCTTTCTATTATATTTATGTGAGTTAAATACAATAGTTTTAGAAAATTTGTTTCATGAATTCGAAATACCTTTTCATTGAACAGATTAAGTTTAGAGTTTACAAGTTTTTGGTTAAAAACTTGATTTAATAGGATAATCAAAACAACTGAAATATTTATTTTATGTGACTTTAATATAAACTTATAAAATTATTATTTCACGTTCCAGTATATGCCATAAGTATTCAACATATATCTTCCTTTATTTTGTAAAAGTTGTTTCTAAATGCAGGAAATATTGATTTTTTAAAGATTAATTTCATCCTACTTCTAATGTTTTCAATGTTTTTTCGCCTTGGCTTTCTTTATTATTATAAATAATACCGTTATACAGGATCATAAACTTAAAAAAAATATTGTGTATTTTATATTGTCTTTATTAGTTTTGATGAAAATGATGATTGATCAGGCATAGATATAGAATCAATACAATGCCAAATCAATAATTTTAGAAGATGTGCTTGATGTGTGTTTTATACGAAACTCCTTAATTAAAAACTGTATGTATAACAATGTTATAAAATTTTCAAAATACTATTTGTATTTTTTTTATTTTTATCACAGATTGCATTAAATATGGTCATTTTCTAGTTAACAATAAAGTAATTACTATTTTTAAAAAATAGTTAAATATACTTCCAAAATAATAATACATTCTTTAATTGAATTCTCATCGGATTTATATATATATATATATATATATATATATATATATATGCAGATAACAAAATGATATTTATTGGACAAATATATTATACTAGAAATAACAAGTGATTAAATTTTCAAAAAATTTAGCTGGATAGATCCTGAGAAAGCAGTACCCAGAACAACCATCTCTGGCAATAATAACAGCAGTTATACGCCTGGGCATTGAGTCAAATAGAGATTAGATTGCATGTACAGGTTCAGATGCCCATGCAGCCTCAAAACGATGCCACAGTTCATCAACCGTAGTGACAGGTGTTTGGTGACGAGCCAGTCGCTCGGCAACCATTGACCAGACGTTTTCTATTGGTGAAAGATCTGGAGAACGTGCTGGCCAGGGCAACAGCCGAACATGTTCCGTATCAAGGAAGGTCCGTACAATATCGGCAACATGCGGTCGGGCATTATCCTGCTGAAACGTAGGGTTTCACAGGGCTCGAATAAAGGGTAGAGCCGCGGGTCGTAACACACCAGAAATGTAATGTGCACTGTTCAAAGCACCGTCAATGCGAACAAGAGGTGACCGAGACGTGTATGCAATGGCTCATACCATCACACCAGGTGATGGGCCAGTATGACCATGACGAATACACGCTGCCAGTGTGCGTTCCCCACGATGCCACCAAACACGGGTGCGACCATCATGATGCTGTACACAGAACCTGGATTCATCTGGAAAGATGACGTTTCGCCATTCGTGCGCCCAGGTTCGTCGTTGATCACACCATTGAAGGCGCTCTTGTCTATGACGCTGCTTCAAGGGAAGCCGCAGCCATGGTCTCCGAGCTGAGAGTCCATGCTGCTGCAAACGTCCTCGAACTGTTCGTGCAGACACTTGTTGTCTTCCAAACGACCCCATTTCTTGACTCATGGCTCGTGACGTGGTTGCACGATCCATTACGGCTATGCGGATAATATGCCTGTCTTCTCGGCTGTTAGTGATAGGTGGCCGTAGAGATCCCGCATGGCGTTCCGTATTACCGTCCTGAACCCATCGATTCCATATTCTGCTAACAGTCATTGGATCTTTACCGACGCGAGCAGCAATACTGCGATAAGATAAACCGCAATCCCGGTACGCTAAAATTCGACCTTTATCAAAGTCAGAAACTTGCTGGTAGGCATTTCTTCTTCTTACACGAGGCATCACAACAACTTTTCACCAGGAAACAACGTTCAAATGC
Source organism: Latrodectus geometricus (assembly GCA_026290005.1). Lineage (NCBI taxonomy): Eukaryota > Metazoa > Arthropoda > Arachnida > Araneae > Theridiidae > Latrodectus > Latrodectus geometricus. The sequence continues at coordinate 42,972 of JAPDSC010031456.1, read as the reverse complement.
AATTTTTGTATGAGGAACCGGCTGAACAATTTCCTTATTTAAACACAATGTATTTGTCGCTACTGGCGCCTGGTTTGTCTGAATGCGGTGATAAGCTAATCATTTGCATATCACAGCACCTTCTTCCTTTCGTATAAATTTCACGTCTGTAGCATGTCGCCTTCTTGGTGTAGCAATTTTAATGGCCAGTAGTGTATATGCTATGTTTTACAATCATTTTTCATTTTATATTTGGTTCATGAATTCATCATTGACATATTTGACTTATCGCATGCTTAGTTAGCTTCAATTATACCAAGAAAGAACGTGTTTCTTGATTTAGAAGATCCTGCCTTTTATGGGAGTATTTTTTTCTTTTAGAAGTTTCTTTATGCATCATACTAAAATAAACAAAATTCTGAAGAACAAAAACAACAACTTTTAATTCCTGTTCTGATTTAAGTGTGCAAGCATAAGTTCTGTAGTAAAAGGTTACACATTGCAAATATATACTTTAAATTTTAAACCAACCATCAAAAGAAAAATATTTTAATCTAGTTACGATTTAGAAAATTGATGAAAAGAAAACAAAACTAGGATTTTCATTAAATTTTATGCTACATTGCACAGCGAAGTAAGGAAAAACCCAAAGTATTAAAAAATACATCTGTGTCCCTAAAGTTTTCAAATTAAACAGGAAAAAAGTTCTCTGGTTTAAGAGATACAAGTGTACAAGCTTTAAATAATTTAATCATCATCATTTCAAAGTAATGTTCGACAGCATAGAATTAAGTCTTTTTCAATTCTGTCTCCGAGAAATAGTTGATGATAAGTAGAATAAGGAATTTATTTTTGCGGATACAGTGAAGTCTACTGTTGGAGCATTTAAACATTTCTGTTTATTTTACTTCATATACAAAATTTAGGCTACCCATGGCAGTAGACCATGGTGAGCTCGAATGACCTAAGCAGTGCTTTTTCGTCAGCATGGCTTAGACAATGCTCTTCAGAAGTTGAATGTAAACATGTTACATAATCTCTTTAATTTTATTTTTTAAATGCAATGCATTTTATATGTAAAATTATTTAGAAATTTTATTTAATAGTATCAAATTTTTAAATACGTAAAAATACATTTTTTGTGTGTTAATTAATGTGATATTGAAGTTTTCCATTCCTTTTAATTTTGATTTTATTATTTAATAAATGTATTATTAGATCTACATGATCCTTATGAATCATATCTATAGTTATTAAAATATTAAAATTTTTGTGTGTTAAAGAAGACACGTAATATAATCTATTAATTAAAAAAAATAAATCATAATAAAACAAAACACATAACTATATTTTTAATCAAAAAATCTCTATTAAACAGTTATATAAGATTTTTTAAACTATTTAAGTGTTATAACACATATCATAAAGACTTTTTAAATGAATGATTTGGAAATGAAATTTACATGAGAATTAGTTCAGTGCAAATTCATTTCCATCTTTGCATGCGATTGGGGAGCATAAGTGTTTTGAAAGATATGATTAATTTAATTCCTGCTACGTAATTAAAATTTCGTTCAAATCTCTTTTTATTTAGTTTTTAATATTTAAGCAAAATTCTTTCATTATACTATTGATTTTCTTGAAAAGAAAAATGTATCATAAAACATTCAATATCAAAAATGAAACAAATTAGTAGTATTAAAAATTCTCAATTTTAGTTCAATACAACATAATACCAGTTAATAAGAATACATGTCACATGCACATATTTATTTATAAGTATAAAACTATTACTATTTTATAAAAATAAATAAAATTTGTTTTTGTAACTCTCTCATTTTCTATACATTTCAGAAAATATTAAACTTTAAAATATTTAGCTTAGATACTGATAAGAAAAAAAGCAATTATTAAACCTTGTAGTTAAATTTGTACACTTCTATTTTCCAATAAAACTTTTAAGCACTTTTGTGACAAGATGGCTTATAGCATATTTGATAGCGATGGAAAACAGTAGAAGTATACTCAAAGAAACTATTTCTTATATATTAATGTTTCAACTGTTATTCTGAAGCTTATTATCAAACATTTTCATTGACACATCAAAAAAAAATCTCTCCGGATATTGAATAAAACTGTGCTAAAAGAATATTCTCATTTCAAAACTAAGGAAAAGAAATAATTTTTCTGAATTCTTAAACCTAGGTGAAAATTTAACAATAGCAATTAAATTTTACGCATTCATACAAGACCTTCTAAATAATAAATTTTTAGAACTGGTAAAATATATTAACTACCATGTCATTAGTAATATTTTCAGAATCATTTACTTTCTTGTAAGAGTAAAAAATTCTAAAATTTTATGTTGATAAAATTATTGCATATAAGTTTGTAAAAATTGAAATAATGAAAAGTAATCAAAAACGTTAACTGTCATGTTATGCGAAAAAAATTGAGTAAAAAAATTAAACTTTTATTAAATATTTTAATTTTCCAGCCAGAAAAAGTAATGATTGAATTTTGAAGAATAGTATATGAGTAATTAAAATTTAATAATGAGAAATCAATATTAGTAAGATTTATATATGAACTTATTTTACTTGAAGTAAATACATCAAGGAAAACGTATTTATTTTCATAAATAGATTTAAAAAACAAAAGGAGATACTCGGCCACAAAAAGTATTTATAGAAAGAGAGACAAACATTAATGAGAGACAAACTGAAAAATAATTTATTCCGTACATATACAAATAAGTTTTTTAAATTTAATCACATAGTTTCAGTAATAATTTGTCACATATTTTGGCAAACAAAGATAATGCTTCAGAATATTTAGTGGTGGCCTTGATGATGATACCCATGTGCATGACCATGTTGATGTGCATGTTGTGGTACATGGTGATGATGGTGTCCATGATCATGATGAGCAACATGGTGAGCATTTGAATGCAGTTTTACATGTGCAGGATCTTGGTTAGCAGTTCCTGGCTCATTGGTCTTCACAGTTGCTCGGAAACCATGGTGATCGGCAACGTAATGGACTTCACGATGAATACCTTTGTGGTCAGTGTAACCATAACTTCCCTGAACATGGCCATGACCATCTCCTTGCTCTTTTCTGTAGTGAGATCCATGGTGGTCTTTTATGTCATATCCGAAATGATAGGGTTTTGGATGATGTTGGTGATGCTTAAAAAACAGGATTTATAAATAATATTTTAGTTTACATATACATATTGGTTCTAATATTTGAAATTTAACAAAAATATTTTTATAAAACTTTTATTTTCATTAATATTAGTAATTTATTTATAAAAATATTTCATATATTTGCCTGTACTATAAACAAAAATTTTTAACAAAGAAGTTTTACACATTTTAATATTTTTTTGTTAAAAAATTACTCATTTGCTTCAAATTTTCATACTATGAAATTAGGATACAAGTTTAAAGATTTTCTATGTATGTACACGATGGTTGTATTTGTTTTAATCATTGAATTCTACATCATCCTAGACATTTTAGGCAAATTTTATGCATTTTATTAATATAGTTAAATAATTTACTAAATGCTAATAAAAATTATTTTCTAAAATACTGACTCCATATTTTATTGAAATAAAATTTTTTATATCATATATAATATTTTATAAAAATTAGTTACATAACAGTAATTCCTTTCTATACCAGTAAATATAAATTTTCCATTTTTCTAGAAAATCCTATTTTTATCAAAAATATTAATGACAACAATAAATTAATTTGTATAAAACTCTTTTAATATTTGGAATTATTGTTTAATATTCACGAGAAAACCATAATAAAGATAATAATTTTGAAAAAAGAAAATAACTTTGAATTTTAACTTATTAGCAGCAACAATTATAATATATAATTTAAGTTTATAATCTTATATTCCTAAGTATTTTTAAAAGCCTTCCAATTTCATTTTTGAGCAAAATAATTTTGAAATTATTTCATTCTACTACGGAATAAAATCATCATCGATTATCTACCTGCAGTGAGAGAAATCATATTATATTTAGGTATATTAAATAAAGAAATCTTACTTCTTCGTGTTTATAATGAGAAGCTGCAGCAACAGCACACATTGCAATAAATAAAATAATCTATGAAAGAAGAAAATGTGAGAATATATTAATTAAAACATTTCAAGAGAAATTTACTGTAAGCTTTCACTTTTGATTTTAAATAAATGTATAATATTATCTTACAGATTTTAAAACTTTTTAATACAATTAAATAACTTAGATAATATTTCATCAAAATGATTTTCTTAAAAAAGGCTCCACGTTGTATATAAATTTGTGAACATGATATTATACTTTATGAAGATAAGTAAATGAATGATAATAGTTTCTCTCTTTGTAAAGGTATATTTTATGTTTGATAAAGTGAAATATAAACAGAAACATTTTAATAAATACATTTGAAACCCTTTAAATAATATTTCTTAAAGTTCAACGAAATTTTAGTGATTGGTATATGTTTGTTGTTTACAAATATTAACATTAAATATTTTACCTCTTCTTTATTAGTGATACAGTTTGGTTCGGAATTTGATCTATAAATCAAATTTTACAAGGATGGTTTATCATTTGATCATTCTTTGTAAAATTTACAAAAAATGTTTTGTTATTGTATGTAAGATATTTTGAATTTATTAATAATTTAAAATATCAAAGTGAGGTGATTTCTTTATTCTGGGATTTTGAAAAACTAGAAATTTCGAGTAATTTTAATTCAGATATTCTATAAAGATTTTCATAATTTATTATACTTTTTACCAATAAGATATTATATAATAATTTCCTTAAGACATTCTAAAATGTAATGTTTTAAAACTTTTAAAAGTTGTAAAAGTATTCCACTAGAATTATTATTACTTACTAAGTATTAAAAGTTGCTTAATATAATACATTATTATATTAAAGTTCTAAAAATGTGCATAACTTTATCTTTTAATTTTATTCTTTACATTAAATATGTCTATAATGTCATAAATTCAGATTTGCTTTAAAATTACAGTTATAAAAACTATTACCGATATTAATCTATGGTAAATATATATATATACATTTATATATATGAGCAATAAAAAAAATTAATAAACAATTATAGATAGATTTTTAGGAATTTCTAAATATGTCAAAAATTATATGATATTAAGAATTCAAGTAAAAGTTACCTTAGAACACATGATAGAATAAAGATTATTTACAAGCCAATATACAACAGATCGTAAGTCACAGTACTAAAGAACAAGAGAAATATAATTAGTCAGAAACAGCTGAGACTTTTATATGTCTAAATTCAAGTTGGTTCTACTTGGTACGTAATCAGAGTGTGCTAAAAATTTCTACCCTTGATAATGAACTCTTAAAGAGAACAGGTTAAATGCAATTCGACTTTCTAATCTCTTAAATAAGAAAATTGATTTAATCATGCATATAAAGTATTATTTGAAATTGAGAATAAAATAGTTCAATTTAGTAGGGAACATTAAAAATCCATCATCAGTTTCTAATTTAAATATGAATTATTTACTAAAAAAATTAATAAAAACAATTATTTTTCTTTTTTTATGTATGTTAAATCGTTATTATTTAAAATTAAATTATTTTTCATGATAAAGGTGTTTTAACGTAAATCAATCAATTGTTTTTTTTTTCTTTTTTTTTTTTAATTTTCTTACATAAACTGGAATTTTAGTAGGTTTTATTTTTGACTTTAATAATAAATGAAACACTTTTAGTTTCAGTATAATTTAATTACTTAACAAAACATAAATACAAATATTAAAATAGTCTAATAATTATATTTAAAAAATTCACTTAAATAATCAAAGATAATTTTATTGATTAATTTTTATTTTTATTTAAATAAAAATATAGTTAAATAAAACAATATTATAATTTGACATTGTGTAATTGTGCAAATAATTATTGATAGATAAAAATTAATTATTTTTTACACCCATTCTGTTACTTTTTTCTTGTATTCTTCCAAAATCTGGGTGTAAAAAATAAA
>JAPDSC010031456.1:15198-26940 GCA_026290005.1 Latrodectus geometricus | reverse complement strand
AGCACTCAAAGCCAAGAATACTAAAATCTACGAAGAAGTAAACATTTTAAAACTTATAAAATGTATTTAAGATTTAAAAGTTGTAATAAATAGTATTCTAAATTGTTCATTTAAATTCAAAGTACATATTAAATTTAACAGTTAAATATAATTTAATTCAAGTTTACATTGATTCATAATATACATAATTACATTCTTGAAGTTAGTTTTCGTTTTTATATAATTTAAATTTTCTTGATAAATGTAATTCTCAGAAAAATATTTCAAAGAAATTTATTTTATACTATTTTTTATGATATTTTTTCCGAAATAAAATCTATTGTAATCACACTTTTCATAAAATACATAATATACATAATTACGTTTTTGAAGTTGGTTTTCGTTTTTATATAATTTAAAATATTTTGATAAATGTAGTTACCAGAAAAAAATATTTTAATGAAATTCAGTTTACACTATTTTTTTATGATATTTTTTCCGAAATAAAATCTATTGTAATCACACTTTTCATAAAAATAAATTTACTTTTATTTGACATGTTAGTGCTTTTAAACAGATAAATAATACCATTAAGTAATCTATACCAATACCATTATGTATAGGCAATCCAATAAACAATAATTATCAATAAATTAGCATTAAATTTTGATTAATATTAGGATCGGTTTATAAAATTTTTTGAAGGTATTAAAATAACCAAAGAATATTTAAAGGAGAAAATTTACAAATTTAAAATCAAATTTATGTAAAAATTAAAATGTGAAATATATTTCATTTCAAACATTGTTGTATGACTGTATATAATTAATGTATTTCTAAAATTAATTCAGAAATTATCTACATACATTAATTTTTTCTCAATCAATTAATTGGATAATAATTTCATTAATTTGTGCTTATAATTTTTTTCAAAATTGTTATGGTTATTTGAGTAGAAATATACATTATTAAATAATTAAAATTTAATAAAGTTAATTAAATCCTTACAATATTGTATTGTTTAATATTATATGTTAATAAACCTAAACTATTTTTATAAAAATTTTTATATCAATAGAAAAAAGTTGATTTATATTTGTAAATTTTAAATGTTTTCTATAAATACCATTAAAATATTTTTTACTCATTTAAAAATTCTTCAGTACATCAAATTTCATAAAACTAATCTTGAGTTACATTTAAAAGTAATCATATTATCATTAAAAAATTAAATATACAGATTATTTTTAATGATTAAAAATCAACTTAAATATTACCTTATAACTCATCATAGTGAAAAGAGTATTAACAGTATTTCAATAAATACAAGAGATACAATAAATGAAAGTAAATATGATTAAATAGGAATAATCGGGACTTTTATATATATCTAAATTCAAGTCGGTACCAGATGGTACTCAATTCGAATGTGTTTAAAATTTCTACCCTTGATAATGAATTCTTAATGAAAGAGAATAGGTCAAATAGAATTTCATTTCACAATCTTTAAATAAAAAAAAGGTTTATTCATGCATAAAATAAATTCTACGGAATTCAGAACAAAAATGTTAAAAACAAGGGTGGTGCTGGAAAATACATGCAATTTACCACATGCAATCTCTGAACTAATGATGAATTAATTCCCATTTTAATGAAAACTGAACTTTAGTACAATGGTAATTACGCGTTGAATGGATTGGATAGAGTTATTACAGTATACTGTTATTGAATGTAATAACTTCATTTTAAAATTATTGTAAATTTTTTGTTCATTTAATTGCTATCAGTTTTCCCAAGTATGCAAAAATCACTAACTTAAAAAGTCTATTGTTATCAAAAATAATAAATTGATTCGAATTCCATTTTGTACAATTTTGCATTCAAAACTTCTCTTATAAATATACATATAAAAGAAAAATTAACATATAAACTGCTTTAAACTTATTCGTGATGATCAAAATATTTACCACATAAAAATTCTAAAAATAATTTAGAACAAAAAGCATTTATTTAACTTTGAACATTACTCTGGAAAATTTGCATATTAATGTTACTACTTTTTTATTTAATAAGCCTAATACATGCACACAGATATATATATATATATATATATATATATATATATATATATATATATATTATCTTTTCTTTTCTATATGACAAAATAACATCTTTTTATTATTAAGATAAATAAATGTAAAATGTTAAAAAAACAATGTCTGCTTCCTATTGGTGAATAGAACAAAATTGTAACAAAACTCTAATTTAAAAATTAATTAAAATGCTTAATGAAATTTTTAAATTATAATAAAAGGTTTTATAACAAAGATTTTACTTGCCAAATAAGTTTAATATATAGTTTGTATTTGAACACGCTTCCCACCGATTTGCTAATTAATATTTAGCTCTGTGACTTTCAAATGAAGAATGCATATGTAGGAATTCCACCTGAGTGATGTTGCAGCCTTAAACTCATATCATTCTAAATCTCTAATTAATAAACAATTTTTGTAAAACTTGATTTTAGATTCATAACCAAACAATATCTTGAATAGTTTACTCTTGCATAAAATATGTTAATTTATAATGTTTTTTAACTTTCGCATAATAATCCATTGATAAGATTTATCTTCTGAGACAGTTTAAAGTGAAGAAAAGATCTTCCAAAATGTGTAAGCACTTCAGTCTCTATAATATAATTGTTGCATTATAATATCCGGTAGAAATATATTAGTCAAAAATCTATGTTTTAAAAATACTCAATATCACTTTTTTAAATACATTTCAATATATGAGAATTTGAAAATGAGCATTTATTATTTTTGTTATTATATTTGTAAATTATTTAATTTAATTTAATAAAAATTTAAAATCTTTGAATAATTAATTTTTCTTTTTAATAAATCTTACCAAAATTTTGTTTTTATTCTGGGCTTTTGTCTTTCTATAAAAGAGAGAGCAAAATTGTATGTGTTATAGAAAACTTTGAGTAAGTGTTAATAAATTGCTAATTTTTATTTTAATAATTGTTTTGTATTGAATATATATTTATGTTTGAATAAAGATTAATTTATCATGACATTTTAATTAATTTAGCGTGAAACAGTAGTCTCATATGCCTTATGGCATGAATAATTAGGGTTGCTTACAACATGTATAATTAGAGTTTGAATAATTGCTAAAACAATTTTAAAGTTCAGTTTTTTAAAGTATTGTAGTTTTTACAACTCGTACTGAAAATAGAAAATGAGAAAGTAAAAACTTTAATTTCCTAATTTGTTAAAGCAATCCTATTTAGTTATTTGTATGTGCCTTCTAAAATACTGAATGCTTCACTAAATAAATTATTAAAGTCTTTGTAGATCAAGGATCTGATAATGATATTTAAACTAGAATAAGTCAGCGCAATTTAAATATATCATTAATTGAATCAGGTCCACATACATTCGGAAATCACAAGAGAATGTATATAAAAATAATCCAAAATAAAGCATTTATGGTTAATGCAAATTTTTAAAGATACGTATAAAACAAATTCCCACAATTGCATTAACCTATCATATATTAGTTTGGGGAAAAAAAATCCATTATTTTTACGTGAACTTTTTGTAACTTCTTTCAGATTCGCTTTGTAAAAAGGTTTAAAATAGTTTTCATGTAGATTTTTAGGTCTTGTGCGAAATTACGACTGCTGACATGCTGTCAAGTTTGATAATTTTTGATATTTTATGGACATTATCGACGATGTTGTATCCATGCAAGTTGCATCTTTAGCATCCAAATACCCAAACGGAATCGATGAAACCAATCTTGTGCGTAACTGGTTGTTACAGTCATATATAGGACGATAAACACCTTTCACAATTTTATCCACCTGGTTAGCATTTTTGCCATTATAAAAGAAAAACTAAAATGTATCGAATTTTCTGTTTGCTGTCTTCTATTTTTAAAACTTTGTACTCATAACTGAATTAATCAAACAAAAAACCGCAAGAGAATATTTTAGTGTCAAATGTCACCTTTCCAATGAGCATAAATTTGAAATTGTTTGATAGATACCTCACGAGATAGCGATCACTACAGACGTCTACTGAAAAAAATAATGGATAACTTTTTCCCCAAACTAATATTTTGATTAGCATTTAAATTTTAGTTTGAAAATTAAAATGTTTTTTATTATTCTTTATTCTTAATATAATTAAATTTAAATTTATTATTTATAGAAGGTTATTCCTACATGTTGATTTAAATGCTCAGATTAATTTTATTCCTTTCATTGATTAAAAAAAAACTTTTAATTTTTTGTACAATTGATCACATTGCTTTGAAGGATCCTTTCTTTACAATAACATTAAATATTGCGTATAGCACAATATTTTCCGCTCTAAGCACTTACTGTTGGGAAGAATTTGAAAAACATTTATTGAATAAAACTTAAGTGCAATTTATATGACAATATAAGTTAAGCATATGAAATACATACTATTCTGTAGTTAATATTATATTAACATTTAAATTTAAATCTGAATAGTATTAGTTATTTTCTTGCTTTATAATTTGTACGTCATAGACTGAAATATTTGTCATGGGAGATCGTAGGTAATTTTCTACGAAATACTTAAGGCACATTACGAGAAACTTTAAAATAGCAATAGAAAATATTCTAGAACTGTTCAAATTCCACACATATTTTTAGTCATTACACTCCAAAATAGTTTTTTTGAAAAATGAATTCATTGAAAATATGTGTTAATGGAAAATAATTAATACGAAAATATGATTAATGCAAATCAGATTTGCTACAATTGAACACATAAGTTCGATTAAGACCAGTATTGAATGTAATTTATTTGTATTTTCAATTTTAAAATTACATTGTTAGTCAAAAATGTAACAAAGAAATAAGACCAACTGTATTTAAGTGTACTTATTTATGCAAAATGTAATTTGCTATTTTCTATTTACTTCGTATACAAATATTTCAGCTAAGTTTAAGTTCAAAATACAGAGAAAGGTTTTCAAGAGTTATTTCTATAAAAACTGCCACTATAAAATAATTTAATAAAACTCTTAAATTTTCAAAAAATAAAGGATGTTCATAAAGTTTTTAAAATTATTCAAAAAAGTACCACAAGTTATTCAAGTTAAACCAATTGAATTTATAAAATAAAATTCAAAATCAATATCACAATCTTAAACCAATGATGCAGTTGGATATTTTTTAAATGAATGTTATAAAAATAAGTTTACAAGCGATATTTAAGAAACAATTGTAGATGATATACTAAAACTAGCATCAGAAATTTTTATACAATTTAATTTGTATATAAATTTAAATATTCACCTACACATGGAATCCAATAAATTTTTAATATATTATATATATATATATATATATATATATATATATATATATATATAATTTTATTCATTGTAGGAAATATTAAATCAGCTTTTTATGAAAAAAAACCATAATATAATAATTAATACAATAAAAAAAGAGAATTAATATTTTTTGGGAAAATTTAAATCTAAATATTTTAATAGGGTTGTAAATATATTTTCCGTAAGCGAAAATAAAAACTTTTTCTACACACAATGATATTGGAGTTTTTGTGAGGGTATTCTTTTTAATAAGCTACTAATTTGGATTAAAAAAAGTATGATGTGTTTGCTTACTCACATGACAGTTATAATAGTTATCATCAAGGAATATAATTTCTTAATTTAAAAAATATTGTGTTTCGAAATATTGTATAACCATATTTTAATCCCATAAAACATAAAGAATGATTCAAATTTCTTCAAGAAAATAATGACGCTTCTTTTAGTGCATCACCAGTATTTAACAATATTTAAAGTAATACTTGCTCTTTTGGAAACATTTTCTAAATTATTTTGAGTATAAAATCTATAACTGTATAACGCGGTTTCTAATTACAAAAATTATATTAAATTAAAAGTTTTATATAGCAATTTAAAAGTTTTTCTATCATATTTTAAATACGTTTCAAACTAAGCACCAGCCAAAATTATACTTAAAATCTAATCTTAATATAAAAAATCTTAAGTAAAATATAATCTTAATTATAAAAAATTTAATCTTGATTTCAGTCTTCAAAAATGCAATAATATTAAGCATGAATTCCTATTCTAATACAGAGTTTTGCAACACAATATTTCAAAACAGGTAAACAGATATAAAGAATAGACCAATTTTTTGTCCGAGGCTCATAACCTATTAAAGTTTTGATTTACAATGAAAATTTTTGGAAATCATTGTTACATAATAGCTCAAAAATGCGGAATTTTAAGTTGTTTTAATTTAAAATATAATCAATGTTTTAAATTTATCTTCTGTTAATAATTATTATGTGCCAAAAATATTGAATACTACAATAATTCTCAAAATGTACATGAAAATTCATATTAAATTTTGCTTGATAACTAAACTAAACTGTCATTCGTATAAAGAGGAAATATTTACTTTAATAGCTTGATTTGATTAAATAAAGTTCAAAGAAATTAATTAAAATCTCTGTTTTTCATATATTCCATTCATCCAAAGCTTACATTGCCTGAATACTAAACACAATAATTTCCAAGTAGAAAATATTTTTTTTAGAAATTGAAAAAAATTAATCCTTCACTGAAATAAGAAAAGAATTTACATAAAATTAAAATTAATTTTAAATAAATATTCAAGTAAAGTTAAATAAAAAATATTATGTATTCAGTCTATCTTGGTTAAAAAAAATAATATGATTTTTATATTTTGCGTAAGATTTGAAGAATTCTGTTTGTAAGAAATGTTAAGAACTGCTTAATCTGAAAATGAAAAATATCTCTAATGAATTCAGAACCAATGAAATTGGTAAAGATATTTTTAATTTAAAGTAAATTTAACTATTTTTCATACTTCATTATTGTTTTCAACTTTTTACCAGTTAAAAATTAAATTTATTTTGTAAGCAGTATAGAATATGAATAAATAATAAAATTAAAGGAAAAAAAAACTTAAAAAAAAGGTGTACGTTATTTTTAATATTTGATTTCAAAGTATAGAAAATTCTACTTATTTGTTCCAAATGTAACTAAGAGTTTCTCGGCCAATTCTGCCCAAAGAAAAATAAAATGTTAATAAAAAAAAGACCATATTGATAAAAATTATTTTATTCAATGCACATATAAATTAACTTGATAATATCGCAAACAATTAATAGTATAATTTGGCAAATTATAATAATGTTTAAAATTTTTCAATGGTGTCCTTGGTGATGATACATATGCACGTGACCATGTTGATGTCCGTGTTGTGGAGTATGATGATGATGGTGTCCATGATCATGATGAGCAACATGGTGAGCATTTGAATGCAGTTTCACATGAGCAGGATCCTGGTTAGCAGTTCCTGGTTCATTTGTCTTCACAGTTGCTCGGAAGCCATGATGATCAGCAACATAGTGGACTTCACGGTGAATGCCTTTGTGGTCAGTGTAACCATAACTTCCCTGAACATGGCCATGACCATCTCCTTGTTCTTTCCTGTACTGAGATCCATGATGGTCTTTTACATCATATCCGAAGTGATATGGTTTTGGATGATGATGATGGTGATGCTTAGATGAAAAATACTTTATTAATTTATACTGTATTTACATGCAATAACTTATTGTGTTTTTAAAAGTAAGTATGAAATGTTTTTTTCTAAAACTTCTTTTTAGTAAACAATATAACCTAAAATATTTAAGAAGGAAACATCTAAATCAATTTTCTTAAAATAATTTGGATATATTTAAAAGTATATAATAAACTAATCATCAACTTAGATATCGATTTTTAAGGAGGTATTTTACGAAATTATTTAAGTCATTGAAGTAAAAAGGTATTTATTTAATTGAAACTATTTGTTTATTCATCGTCATCTATTAAAAATTCGTAGTCAAAAGTTTGTCACATATTTCATGCATTTGACTTTTTAAAATGAATTTGTAATAAAAATATATTTTTTTTTTTTTGAAAAAATTAAAAAAATCAAAATTTGATAATCGAGATTGCTTTTTATAATTCTCCAGCATTTTCATTTGTGCTACTAGTTTGAAATATTTTCCACATGATATTATATTTATCATAGATAAATCATTTAGCAAATCAAACTATATAAAATTCCTTTAATTTTTAGAGATATAGAATGCTTGATTTTTTTATAACTATTAGATCAACAAGTTGTATTTATTTTAAAATCAGCGCATATAAAAATTCTTAATATACTTTTGAATTAGCAAAAAATTTATTTAAAATATATTTATTAATTTATGAAATTACTTTTAAATAACTAAGTAATTACGCAGCTTTTATCTTGCTTCACAATAAAACAAATATTACAAAGTTATAATTTGTGGGACTTATTTTATTAATTCAGATACAACAATACGAAATAATTAAAAAATCATATGGATTTAAACTGGAATTTTTTTTAAAAAAAATCCTTTTTATGTAATTTTTATTCCTTTAAAATAGTTCCTTAGAATTTGGAACAGAATAGATTTAATATCCAAAAATAGATATTTTTAGCAAACAATGGTTATTTTATTAATGAGATTGGTGTAACAAAATTAACTTACTTCTTCGTGCCCATGGTGAGATGCTGAAGCAAGAGCACAATAAGAAATAAATAAGACAATCTATATAAAAGAAAAAAAAGTTTGTAAGATATAGAATTTTATAAAACCACTTCACACACACACAAACCATAGTAATTAGTGCTTTTGTAAATAAAACTCATAAATTTAAATAAAAGTTATAACTTTAATGATACAATAACTAAGTTAGTTTAAAACTATATTGGTCTATACGATATAATGTTCCCTAATTCTATTTCATATTTTCCTAATATAATTAGTTAATTTACAAATTTCATCAACAATGAAATTCATAGGGAGAAAATGCTTCATGAAAGTGTACAAAGAAGTTCATTTTACATAATATATTTTGCATGTCATTTTATCCAAAATTAAAGTAAATTGTTGTAGTTACATTTTTAGTTACGATGAGTCTCGTTCTTCTCCGTTTGACATGACTAACTACTAATAATTAACTAATATTTTTAAATTTTTCACTCTAATAACTATATAGAATTATAAAAATAAATAAAATTATTATAAAGAATCAATAATATCAAATCAGGTTTATTAAAACTGTAAATAAAATATGTAATTTTCAAAACGAAGAATATATTTAAGGATTTTTAAGTAATTATATACACTGAATACTTTCCAATAGTAAATTATTATTTAATACATTATTGATTATTTGCCCTCAAGATATTATTTGGAATTTTATCATTCCTTATCAAGAGGTAAATTTCAGTATATTTTCTTTAATTTCAATTTATAAATTTTATTTAAAAAACTTTATTTTTGAAAAGAAATATAACATTTTTTGAATAATTTCATATTTTATCTATATTTAAATTAATAAAATTATGTTACACATTAATTTTACAAAAAACAGGTTTATTGGTCAAAAACCTTTGAGTAGTATTATTGAAGTATAAATATTTCATACATGTAGCAATTTAATTTTTATATTTTTTTAACTTACAATTCAAGTTTTATTGAAATGTTTGCATTAAAATGTAGTAATTAAACTAATTATAATAATATACAAGTTAATGTACAACAAAAATTCTAAATATTAATTGTTAAAAATAAGCAAATATTGATAGTTAAAAATTCAATCTAAATATTACCTTAATCATCATGATAGCGAAGTGTTCGATTTGATCACACGACACCAAGGCTTAGAGGAATGAGTTGTGATTGCTTAGAAACAACAGAATCTTTTATATACATCCAAATTCAAGTCAGTACCATTCGAAAGGCAATTAAAATGTAGTATAAATTTCTAGCCTTGATAATGAACTTTTGAGGAGAATGGGTCAAAGAGAATTCAACTTTAAATTCTAATAAATGAGCAAATCAGTTTAATCATGCGTATAATGAGCTGGGCGCAAATGAGAGAAAAAATAATATTAGTTCAGTAGGTAAGACCTTAAAATACTTTTCCAGTTCCTAAATTAATGTTTAATCAACTTACCACACACACACAAAAGAATATTGTTTACAGAAATTGCAATGTAAATCTATTATACTTAGATTTTTAAGTTTTAATACAAGGTAGGAATAACTTTTCATTTTTCCATGAGAATGTTGATTTCATCTAAATCTGGAATAGTAAACTTTACTATTTCTATTCCTATCTTTTATCTCTATTTGAATTCTCTAGCAGTTGTTCTGTTCTAGAATAAAGATGATTCATAAATGAAGATGCGACAATTATATTCTCTGCTGTCACAAACTAAGAGACTTTGACTCCTATAAGTGGGGTGGTGAGAAAAACTAATTTTTAATTTATTTCAGATTACAGTTTTTATTTTGTTTACTTATTTTCACACTAAAACAAAATAAGTGGTACATGCAATTTTTGAATATTTTTCTACTTCATCACAAATTAAATTTAAAAAATTGCATTTCATTGATACGTTTTTAAATAGTTAATGCAAATCTATGCAACATTAATCTTGTTTACATAACTGTAAAATAAGCAAATAATTTATGGTAAAATAATTAATTATTCTTGTACATGTAACAAAAAATGGTTCATTCAATAAATATATATTATAAATATTATTTATTGAAAGAATCACCTTTTGTAAAGTATACAAGAATATAATTAATACTTTATCATGTGATATTATTTTACCATTTATGACATACAATAAGTATGTCATTATTTAATTTAAATTCAAAATTAGAATATTATTATTTTATTAATAATTTCAAGTTGCCAGAATACATGTCTGACTGATTTAAAGTATCTATGAATGTCACACAAAAGTATTTAATTGCTTTGAAGCCTGTGACATATGACTTGGCTAACAAGGTCGTTTCTTATACTTCACTTACGTACAGTAAAAGTCATTTTATGATTTTATATCTCACTCATAAAATATTAACTTTAAAAACTATTATAATGTAGGGTGTAATAAAATAATTTAGTAAAGCAATTTTATCCCCAAAAAATATATTTATGTATTTAATGAAAGTGTGTCTCTGACACTCATGTGCAAAACTGCATTGACTCAATTATTATATTTTGTTAAGTGTCAAGATTAGCGGCACAGATTCAATTTTTTTTCATTTAACATAAATATCAATTTCTAAGGATGCATTTAATAATATAATTATTAAAATAAAAAAAAATATTTTAGAATTTTATTAATGAGTTATAAATTAAATGAGTTGAATGTATTATAAAAATTAAATAAAATATGAAATCAAATATAACAAAATTCAGAAATAAATTTAAAAAAAAAACTTTATTATATTCAAAGGAAATATTTGATTAAATTTTTAAAATACAACGTATAGCTCCCAGCAGTAATTCTGTAGAAGATAATTAATAAAGTGTAAAATGTAAACGATGCTTTGCTTTCTCGAATTTCACTGCAGACAACAAAGTTTCTCAGCCAAAATTTCAAAATGGGCAAATTTAGATATTTTTGACTCTGGAAGAAATTTTCAAAGTTCAACTATTAAGAATGTGTTTTATACACCATCTCTAATGATTGATTTTTTTTTATCTCTAACGACTTAAAAAAACAATATATATACATACATACATACATACATACATACATACATACATACATACATACATACATACATACATACATACATACATACATACATATATATATAT
>JAPDSC010031456.1:0-15098 GCA_026290005.1 Latrodectus geometricus | reverse complement strand
GTGTGTGTGTGTGTGTGTGTGTGTGTGTGTGTGTGTGTGTGTGTATACATATATCGCAATTTATTTCTTAGTTATCATTTCAGGTATCGGAAAATCATCTTTAATACTTTTTTCAGAAATGTAAAATAAATAAAAGTCAGGTTTAAACTTTTTAAATCTGAAATAAATATTTGAAATTTTAATGAATTCATTTTGTTTTTTTTAAAAAAAGTTTTTCTTTAACAATGTTAAATAACATTCCAATTTTTTAAAAATAATTAAGTACCTGTTTTTCGGATCTTAAACAAACATTTAAAGTTTTGAATAAAGACTGATAACAATTTTTACAAATCAGTAATATTTATTCTCATTTCAAAACCAAGTTAATTATTTGCAATTGTTCTGACTAATCTGTATAGAACAATAAGTCAAAAAACAAAGTTTCTTTTCCAATTTATTTTCCAACAATAAGTATTTTTGTTACTTTTCTCTTGTAAATGTTATGGTAAGAGTTAATTTCACATAATAGATAGAAATGCTTATAACTGATTTAAGAAGCACAGTGTGATACGAAACAAGTTATCAATTTTATCATTTCTCGCAAAATATCAACAAACATTGGTTGCTATTGGAAGTTAATTATCTTCAGAGGATATGTTTCATTGATCTGACTCCATTAAACCAAATGGAGGATTTTAGAAAGGACAACGCGTACACACAAACACAATACTTGTTTAAATACTTGAGAAATATTTAAACAAGTTTAAGAACTTCAAATGGTCAATTTTACTATTTCTCAAGTATTTCACAGAATATCTTACGCAATTTAGCTAAACGCTAATTATATTTAATTGTATATTATAGCAAATTTTGGATGTCATGGTTGATATTATCTATGATACGATATAATAAAATCAATACTTATTTAAACTTATTTTCTCAAAAACTTATTAATGTTTTTGATTTTGAAAAGTCTTGAGTCTCTAACAAAATTACAATTGTAAAAATATTTGATAACGCTAAATATTTATTTTTGCATAAATTTTAGAAATCATCGGTTGTAGGCTTTTATCAATATACTTATATTTTTGTGGACTAAAATTTCAATGTACTATATTTAGAAATTCAAGGAGAAATATTTCCTCTAAAAAGGGTCAAAAGTTGAAAAACTGGTGCTTTTATACTTATAAAAAATCTATCATGTTACTTATCAAATTACAAATTGTTTAGGATTGTATTTCATTTTTCGTATTTAATTATTAGTTTAATTTGTTTTAGTTGTTGTCAATACGATATAAAAATAACAATTGAATTTTCTTTTCTGATATAAAAGTTTCGATGGAATAAGTGAAGTAAAACTAAGTACAGACATACATTTATGAAAAAATTTCTTTAATATTCAAAAAAGCTTAAAATATTTTTTTGAATCTTTTTTAATGTTTTGCATTAATAGTTTATTGAATTGAACTTATGTTAAAATAATAATGTCTCTAATTTTTTCGATAAATAAAATCATTTTAAAGCAAATATATAAATTTTCAGTTAATATATAAATATATCTGTATGGTATTTAATTTTATTTAAAAGTATAATTATGGAATAATTTGCATTTAAGAGTAAAATGAAGTATTTTCAATATAAAATATTCTATATTTATTGTTTATAAATTGCAAAACGTGTTTCACACAGGAAAGATAACGTAACAACATTTTTATAATTACAAGCAAAGCAAACACAAGCATTTTACATAAGCTAAATACAAGTTCACCTTAACAGCTGGTGAAAAATAAAAGGTGAATGTGATTATCACAGAGATTCCAATAAAGTGAACCATTTTAGCACAATAAATGAAGATAATTAATATTTCTTTCAACATAAAAATATTTTAACATGCACTCATTTCCTATAGGTTTTTTTGACAGTCGTAATGAGAAAAGAATTAATATCCATGATGATGACCGTGATGTCCATGATGATGATCTTGATGATGGTAAACATGATGAAGACCATGATGGTGAAGACCATGATGATGGTGACCATGATGGTGATGTCCGTGGTCATGATGATCGGCATGATGAGCATGAGAATGTAAATGGACATGAGCAGGATCTTGGTTTGCAGTTCCAGGCTCATTTGTTTTCACAGTTGCTCGAAATCCATGGTGATCTGCAACGTAATGGACAACACGATGGATACCTCTATGATCCGTGAAACCATAGCTTCCATGAACATGACCATGGCCATCTCCATGCTCTTTCCTATATTGGGATCCATGGTGGTCTTTTATATCATATCCAAAGTGATATGGTTTTGGGTGATGATGGTGATGCTGAAAATTATAAAGATTGTTTGATTCATTAATTGCTAGAAAAACAGAATATTACTTTATTTGTATGAATAAAATTTATAATTCTTAAGACATTTTTATGTTTAACAAAACTCCCAGTAGGCATGGAAATAGAGTTTCAAATTATGGTAAATTACGAAACTTAGTATTAAATAAAATAAATAGTAAAAAGTAATAGAAAATGCTTTTTATTTAAAATACAGGGAAAAATATTTCTCATTTCTTTAGACTACTCAGAAGTATTTTTTTTTTTAGAATTTATGTCTGTTCAGTACATCTATTCAATGAAAAATTCTTTTAATGCACAAATTGTTTTATATACAAAAAACTTTAAAAATAAAAACTTTAACTTTTAATGTTTTATTTATTATAAATATTATTACAATTTTCAAATTTAAACAGTTTAATGTAATCAAAACTTATTACAATTTTAAAACTCCTTAAAGTTTCCACTTTACTTAAGAAATTATTAACGATTAACTATTTAAAAATATTTATTTTGTGCAATAATATGCCTTTTATTCGATGAAAAAAGTTTTCTCATCGTTGTCGATTCCAGCGCGTCAGAGAGTGAAATGAAGTCCACACACACACTTAAGTTTATTTTAAATTTAATAAAGTTCACATAAAAGTGAATACTTGATAGATTTTCTATTACTTTCAATGATTTTTGCTAAAGAAATTCTATTATCAGTTTTTCTAGTAGAGAAGAGGCTTGGTAAAATGAATCATAGATTTCTTAATCTTCATTTCTTGAAGAACTTCTCGAAGGTATTTAGTATCGTAACAGGTGTGATTAATTTCTATCCTTCCTGCTTGATTGCTTTAAACAATCTGAACTTTAGAAAAAACACCTGAATTACTATTTCATGATATTTTTTTTTCACAATCGCTGTCTTGGGATCTTTTTCGAATGCATCTTCATGCGTTGGTTCATCAAATAGGAAATGTATGTTTCATTACCAGTTAAGATTTTCAAAATAATGGATTGGTCATAACCTTTTAGTAATTTAAGTATTTAATTTTTAATTAAAACATTTTTTTCTTTCGATGATCAGTTTAAAAAAAGGTGGAATACAACAGTTAATTGTTTTTTCATATGCAGATATTTATGATTAATTTTGTATGGAAGAAATCTATAAACAATCATTTTTCTATTATTCAATGTTCCTTGGTGTATTTTTCAAATAAATAGTAGGATGAACTTATTTGTTAAGAATTAAATTATCAGATATTTTCATATCTTATAAATTAAAGCATGTCTTATATATTAAAATCGTTTTAATGTTATTACAAAATCATTAAAAATTTAGAGTTTAACGAAAACCTAAAACTTACTTCATGGTGTCCATGATGAAATGCTGTAGCAACAGCGCACATCATAACAAGAACAAGAAGCTATGAAATAAGAAACTGAATTATTTTTAAAGGAAAATTCCCTTATCTTAAATTTAAAATATTACTGCCCATGCAAAGACAATGAAACAAAAAATTGTACTCAACTTGTGTGTAAATAAGCTTTAAATTTAAAACAATCTTATATGTTATTTGCATTGAATTTCCTAAACAAGAATATTTTTTCTTTTTGTCTTAAAAAACTAGATTTATTTTACAGATATGTAAAAACCTTAGTTATTGACATTTTCGGTAATTTTTTAGAGAATTTTATTTTTTCAAAAGTTATGAGTTATTTGCTATGCTCATGTATTTTAAATATGACAGAAAACTTTTAAGTATCAATATATAAATAGAATTTAATATATTATTTACTTGGATATTAATGTTCAAATAGTATATATAGAATAATTAATATTATTAAATTCAAGTATATTAGAAAAAGTGTATTCTTACCTTATAACTCATTGCTGTCTTAAAATAAATTTGTGAAATGAAAGAAGTGAAATACTTTCTTTGGTTCTGTTATAACTCCGCTTCAAAAGAGAGAAATTTATAATAATGATTTCATTATTTCTACTCACCTATTTATATGTGCAAAGTTTACAAGTGTCACTAAGTATGCCATTGATAGTATTCTACATACACTTTAATTGGCAATGAACTTTAAAAGAGAATAAGTCAAATACCGTTTTTTTATTGATAAATAAAAAAAGATATATTTAATCAAGCATTTAAAAATTTTCCGGAATTGTGTAAGGAAAAAATATTATTTTATATGGGGTTTGTCATTTGAAGTTCAAAAGGTAACGCTTCGAAGTAAGAACAAAATGTGACAGTTTTAGATCAAACAGTTAACTTTTTGTTTCCTTATTTTGAATTGTTATGATTTGTCGTAATATTATTAATAATGTCTACCATTTCTTTTCATCTTGTTAATGTGTTAACATTGCTTAACACAATCCATTGTTTATCTTACGGTTTTTGTCCCAGCATGCCAAACAAAAGAAAATGCTTTCTTCGGTGAAAGCTATGTGTTTGTAAAACTCAATAGTAAACTCATTTCTCAAAAAAAAAATAAATAAATAAACTGTAAAGAGAAATATTTAAATTGCTTAAGATGTTTTTCAATGTAAAGAATGTAAAGTATTCCTTTATTGTAAATATTTTCATTTACGTTTAAATTTGATACAAATATTTACTTTTTCTTGTGAACTACAGTTTGTAAATTTATTTATCAAAATTGTTTGTGCATTGTTGTGTTAAATATTTTCTTACCCATGTCATTTAATTATTTCTAAAGTGTTTAGTTTTAAAATAGAAATCATAAAAGTACAAGAACTTTCAATAAAAAATATACTTTTTTAATACTATATTTTAACAAAAAAAAATTATAATTGAAAAGATATTTACAAATAGCATTACAAATTTAAATCATGTCAAAATTGTTTGTAATAAGTAATGAAATATCCACTGAAACTTTAATTTTGTTTTAAAATATGGATTAATATGATACACAATTTTCAATATTATTATATATAGAATTTCTTAAAAGTTATAACAGCTTGGGCCTAGAATATAACTTAAAATCTTTCCAGATGATAAATTAACCAATACTAATTCTATTGGAAATTTGAATGCTTTCAGAAAATTCACTTCTTCTTATACAATAAAATCAGTTTCTATATTAATATTTCTGTTGTTCTAAACGAATATTCTATTGAATAAGTTTCTCTTCAGTGAGAGATAAATGAAAGATTGTATGGAAAAATGATTATTCTTGTCAAGAAACTTATTTTTAATTTTATTTTGAAAATAAAAGTATATTTTCTTTTACAAACTAATCAAAGATATTTCTTAAAGCTTATCCTCCAAATTATCATTTTTAAAAAATTTACTTAATTACAAAAATAATTTATTAAAAAAATAATTTATTATTTTTCTATTGAATATAATGGAATGTTTATGAAAAGAAGAAAAAGTCGGGAAAATATCTGAACTTTTTTTTTCTTAAGCAGATTTTGTATACATGTTTGACATGCTTCATTATGTTTAGTAGGTGAAAATTGTAATTATTTATTCAAATAATGAATAATTTGATGTTTTATAAATTTTAATTGAAAATATTACTGGCAATTTAATAATACAATTAAAAACTATATGAAATATTACATATAGTTTTATTTGTATTATGAATAATTAATAAGCTATGTAATAAGAGATATTATGATAATGAGCTATATAATAAAATATGTGATAAACTCATTGTGATATTTTTTAATAAAATTAGAAAAAAAGGAATACTATAAAAGATGGTGAAAGGTAAGTTAAAAAAATTTTGTAGCTATATTTTAGTTTGTAAAACCTTTACTTTTTTTCTCAAGCAAAAATCAGAAATTTATAGGTGTTAACTGACATAATATTTATTACCGTTAAATCAGTGTATAAAGTTTTGAAAATAAATAATTCAAAAGTTTATTATTTAATTTAATTATATAATAAAATATTTCTAAATAAATGTAAATACTTACTCAAATTTTAACTTTCTGTTTTAATTCTTTATTATTGAAGAAGTTTGCGGTGTGGGAAATTTTATTATGGACTTTTATCATTTACAGAATGTAGTCAGTTATTAGTTTATCTAAAATCCCCAAATTTTCTTAAACATCAAAGTTAAAATTAAGCATTTTATCATAGATTTAAGCAAAACCAAAGAATTTTGAGTTTTCAACAGCAAAAGATAAAAAATTTAGATAAAAGATTTAGGAAATATTTATGCCTAAAATGCATTTTATTGATTTTTGATGTAAATATATATAATTTAAATTTAAATAATTCAATATACATATCTGCTAAAACATTTGAATTTTCTTAATATAGTTAATGTCTTTTAAATTGTTTTCAATGACTTAATATTTAGAGATAATACTAATAAAAATAAAAACAATATTAAGTGAAATTTTATTATTAAAAGTCTGTTTTCCCACTCACAAATATTAAATTCTTTTTAAGTATTTAAGGACTGAATGATTTTTTACTTTGAGTTTTACTTTGTTTTGTTACTACAGTTTTACTTTAAATGGATGCAAATAGAAAATAATAAGCATTACTGCTTAGGGACTCATATTCAGAAGTTTAAAATGTTCTTGAACTTCATTTACGGAATATCATATTACTTAAATAAGAAACATGAGTTTCAGCATATTTTAATTGCCACATTAGAACACAGAGAAGACAATATCAGTATGTGTTAGTGATTTCGAAAGTATATTATATAAATGCATGGTATTGTGTTTTACAAATTATTTACAGTTGGCAAGTGATGCTTTCATTAATTAAGCTCCTCTTAGTGCTACCGTGATATAGATGTAAATACTTCTGAGGTAAGATATCTCAAATTTTGTAATCTTTATATGGTAAAAAGCAAAATAAATCGACTCTTTAATATTTAGCGTGCATTGTATGTCACATAATGTTTAATAATTATGCCGAAAGAAGCATTCTAATTAAATAAAACCAAATTAAATTTAAAACTTGTATACAAATGGATAAGAATATATTTTAAAAATTATTTTTAAAACAAGGATTATATATATATACTCAAACTCAGTGACACAAAAGAACCCAAGAGGCCCAGGATTTCACATTTCAGGACCTTTTATCAAGAAAACAGATATGTCCCGAGTAGGGAGTCAGCCTAATGCAAAATTATTTTTTGCCAAACATGCTTGATACTCAGTTTATCGATATACTGAAGCTGAATATAAATTGATACATTGTTAATATTAAATTAAATTTCTATTTCTATTAGCAAAATAAATGTTTGAATAAATTTAGAGTTTTTTTATTTCAATTTATTTGCTTCTATTCTTAAAAATAACAAAAGTTTGAATTATAGAAAAATATTAAGAACGGTCAATATTTAATTACAATAGATATTTCATGAGTTCATGAAATATTGTAAGCAAATATTTTGTTTCTTGTGAATTCTTTGAAACATTGATTTTGTCAATTTATCTTATTAATCAACACTTTAAAAGACTGTTCATTAAATATTTTAAATAATATTTCTCTATTTACTTGAATAACTCTTATGAAGCATGTTTTTTTTAAACGAAAGTATCATTCTGTGCTAAAGAAAAATTTTTAAGAACAATGTTTAAATATATTGTTA
Organism: Latrodectus geometricus; assembly: GCA_026290005.1. NCBI lineage: Eukaryota > Metazoa > Arthropoda > Arachnida > Araneae > Theridiidae > Latrodectus > Latrodectus geometricus. The sequence continues at coordinate 7,203 of JAPDSC010031456.1, read as the reverse complement.
TGAAATTTTCTATAAGTAACATAAAAAAATTATTTCATTACAAATATTGGTAATAAAAATATTATGTGATTTTTAAATATGTTAATTGTAAAAATAATTTTTGTTTTCAAATACAGTATATTAGTATACAGTAGATATATAATTAAAATTGAAAGTTCTTATATATTATGATTTGTGTGAAATTGTAGTTATTATCATCATATTTGATTTGAAATTTTGTAAGAAATTTACAATTATAATAATTATTGTATTTTAAGTAATAATATAAATATAATGTGTCAATTGCATAGTTTTGATGAATGTTAATTAAGTATTTGATAAAATTAGTTTGTGTGATTTTCTTTTGTTACAATTTGAATAAGAAAGGACATTTTATGACGTTTATTAAATTAAGATATGGGATTGAACTAGAGTCTAGTACTCTATCAACAGTTATAGAATATAATTTTTAGATTATTATTGTTTACATTTATACACAAAAATGCTTACTAGTGATATAAACGTTACACTTAAAGATATGTTTATCAGCATTATTTATTTGAAACAATATAAATGCAAAACTATTTTTTACTGTGATTAAAATAGAAATAAAACTTGTGACAAATTGAACTTCATAGCTTGCCTTTTTTCTTGTCTTCACAAATAATTAAGTTCTTTTTCTCGGCATGGCCAATAAGGAATATTTAAAAATGCACAAATATAATTATAATATAAATATTGCTCTAAATATATATTTAAATTAGTTATTCTGTGTGGTTGGCAGGCTTTAAAAAATTATATATCACACATTCTTTTTACTCTCAATTAATATTACCATGCTCTAAGAAGAGTTTCAACACACTTCTGGGTAGACACAAGGGAAAAAACGTTAACCATTAAAAAGACACTTTTCAAAAAACGCACTTTTTTGGAAGATAGAAAAGAAGTAGCAAAGATAGAATAGTCAGGGAAAAATAATGTCAATATAGTTTGATTACAACCAATTCATTATTAAATTATAAATGAAAGAAAGTGGCGAGTATTCTTGGTATACTTCAGTAGTACACATAATCGTACTGCTTTATATTATCTGTAAAACAATGAATTTCTTGAATAAAAAAAGACTTGATAACAACTGAACCCATATTCATGTTTCATCATATGACTAGCTTCATTGCAAGGGGTAATGGTGAAGATACCAGAATTAATTTGGGTTAAACTATTGCACATAAGCCAGCATTTTTCGGAATGATCTGATCCATATTATATATTTAACATTTTAAAACTTTCATTTAATGTAATGAATGTTATTGCTGTATTAAAATTATAATGAATCAGTCTTTTATACTTGTTGTGTATTCTTTTTGTGTTAGCATTATTGTCTAAAATCTAAATGACTTTTAAAACAAATATTATTTAAATTATGCTTAACTCAAACAACAGTGTACCAAATGCGGGATGTGCTCAAAATTTTTCTGCTCTTTTTTATAATTACGTTGAAATCTGTCATGGTTTTCAGAATAAGTTAAGATTATTTAAATCTTAATTTATTGGAATAAAAATGCAACCTTAAAATGTTTGATATCAAAACCGATTAGTAATAACTTAAAACTGTATGCTACTGTAACCGCTATGAAGCAAATAAAAAACAAAGAAAAGTGGAAGTGAACTAAAGAAACTATTTGCTCGGGAAATTTCATTAACAAGAAATTTATTAACATGCAACAAATTAGGGTTTTATCAAATAACTAAACGAAATCGTTATTTCACTAAATTTCATTATTCATGGATAAAATTTAAGCTAAATTCAAGGCAAAACTTCCCATTGAATCAAATGTTTTGATTTTACCAATAAAATCAAGAAAATGTAAAAGAAAATGTATCTGTGAATTTGATAATATTTTAAGCAGAATATAATATTTGAAAACCACTCAAACAGTACTGAACTGCTCTCCGCTCATTCATTACCAGCTGCATTTCTTATTAAAAACAAGGAACTGAATTAAGAAGTTTAAGATCTGAAATTGAAAATTAGAAATTAGTATGTTAACATTTCTACTTGTATATTATGCACGCAAGCAGAACTTTTGAATTTATGTGCCTGGGCATTACGATGTTGGGAACTTAAAAGAAAAATAATTCGAAACTTAACAAGTTATGTGGTAGATGCTAAAAGAAAGGCAAATATAAGAATGCATTTACAACACACATGGTTATGCCATTAGTTGCTGTTTTTTAAATCTTAATACTATTGACTTTTCTCATCACATGATAATAGTTTACAGAAAAGCGAAAAGCTTGCCTTCCGTAAATGAGTTTCATTAATAAAAACCTTATGGTAATAGCACCAAAAATCACTTTTAATAATCAATTTTTAAACTTTCTCTGAATTCAGAATTCAAAAGATACTATACTTGCTGGCAAATCAAGATACACAATCTTTTGAATTCTAAAATGTGATTTCCTTTGATAAAGATATCGTCATTAAATATTCTTAATTATAATAATAAAAATGGATGATAATGTAAAAATTTAAAAGAATTAAAAATATTTAATAAAAATTCTTCTCTAAAAATATTCTCCTTAAGTAAATTAAAAAATTTTTTAGGTTACAATCTTACCAGATAGTTATTTTGCAATTGCTCTTACACAAAACATACATTTTTTAAATCAAACAATACATTAAAAATAGATTTCTATCATTATTATGTCCTGAAAATCAAGTTTTGAGTTTTAAATCTTTTGTTCAAATGATCATAATACTTAATAAAATATTCATCTAGTTTTAGTACTGCACAACTCTAATTCTGCCCATTGTCCATGTGAATTACCGTATAGATGCAGTATTTGAAAAATCGACAATACATGTACCTCCCGCTAATAGCTTGGTATTTGAAAAAAAATTATTCCGTACTGTATAAAGTAAAGCATGCTGTGTATATAATAGGGGCTTTTCTAGAATTTTAAATGGCACAGCTTGTCCAATTTTGGACCTTGCGCCACAAAACCCAACCAACCAAACCATCTAGAATTTTAAAATTGTGTTAAATCTTTCTGAAAATAAGAGGTTTTCCGGTGTACTTTAAAGAAAATATAGCTTTGTGAAACCACAGCAGTCCAAAAGTCTAGAAGAACCCCCATTCGTTCTAAGCAATTGTCGACAGCTAGAAATTATCGAATAACCGTTAACTACAACTAAAATGGTTTAAAACTGAGGAAATGATTCACAAATATATGACTATCTTCAAAATAGAGGAAAAATCATTACAAGAAACAGTCCTTATTATTCAGATTGTCCATATTTAAAACATTGTACGAAAATATACCACAGCTATGAAAAAATACCAATTTATACAAACAGCAGAAGTGTTGCTGATAAATTTTGAAAGTTATTCCTAGAAAAATAATCTCGTAACCTTTTACCCTATCAACTGAGAACCTTTGAAGAAAACTAATTAAATATATGATTTTAATGTTACTGATGCATAAACCAGAATTCCAAACTTCAAGTTTCTACGGCTCTCTTGAAGAAATGGGAATGCCAGAAACATGGGTCATCTACGAAATCAATATTTTGGAAAACATTTATGAATCTAAATCTACTACTCATTAAATTCGATATTGACCATCTTACTTTCCACTTTTGCATAAAGTAGACAAATGTTTATTTCTGACTTCTTGCCGAAATATTTATGAAATTAGAAGGCGATATAATATTTTTTTATTAAATCTTAGGTGGCAATAAGAATTTAGTAATATCTAAGAATAGTAAAGTCCTTTGATAATGCAACTAATTCATCAGCTGCCAGTGAGGCACTAATATGTCATGTTTCTTAAAAAAATGTTAATTGTTGTGTTTCCTCTTTTTGTATATTTTAATAACTGTTCTTTTATTTCACCTTTTTTTCGTAAATGCTGGAATAAATAAATTATAAAGTTAGGAATATTTGGAATGTTTTTTACAGCAGAAACAATATTAATATAATATTCTATTTATGTGTTTAATAGTTATTGAACAGAAACCTCTAATTAATATAAATTTTTAATTAAATATAATTTTTTGAGCTTATATTACCTTACATTATCTTTATAATGCAAATCATCAATGTATTTATACTATTGTAAAAAAAATTAAGAGGAATAAGATTCAAGTGACCTTAAATTTTACTGTTCCAAAATCTTATTATTTTTATTTCTCAAAAGCAAGTATAATTTTAATTTTTAATCAGAGAAATTTCAGAAGAAAACATTTTTATCAATCTTTGTCAATCCTTATGAGGAAGCTGAAATCATGATAGTTTATTTTTCAACTAAAATTAAAAAAAACTTCTTATGAAATAATAAAATGAAATTAGTGTGTGAAGCAATGAAAAGATGTAAATAATTTTTAAAAATACTAACATATTATTTTTAAAAATGCTTACGTATGCAAATATATGTAAAGTATTTTGAAATATGTATAAGAGATATTATTTTTTTTTATTAAACTTTGTAATATGTTCTGCTAAAACGATTATAAAGTAATTAAAATAAACAAAGGAAATATTAATAAATTGAGTCAATTTTTATTTTAAATATTAAAAAGAAGGAAATGAATTTTAATATAGCTAATTTAATGTTATAAATTAAGTTTATGTAATCAGTAATTCATGCTGAAAAATAATTACATTACTTGATTGACTGATGCTTCCAATTTGAAATTCATTTTAAAATCTAATTATTTATGAAGAACCTCTATATGTTGTTAAAAATGTGATAATAAATCTTAAAAACTGGGTTATTCAATTTAAGAGTAAAAAGAATCTCACATTATTTTAAATAAATTTTGATAAAATTTATCATTAAATTTTTATAAAAATTATAAAAAGAATATAACTTTTAAAATTTAATGTAGCATAGGTAATTTTGAATACTGTTCTACAAAAGTTTTTATCTTAGTAATTTGAATATATGTATATATTAAATAATTCATTATTGAAATATTTTGATGTATACGAATGTTTATTGTTATAATTAAGTAAATAAATATTAAAATTATATTAGTTTATTGTCAATTTTGCAAGAATAAAAATGAAATCCTTTTCAATGAAAGTCGTAAGAGCCTTTATTTTATAAAATATAAAAACTAGACATAGAACTATAGCACAGAAATAGATTAACTGTATAATGTTTTCAAATCTAGGTATCACAGACAAATATAAATAAGCAATAACAATAAAATTAATAAAATTTAATAAAAAACATCTAAGGTTTGCGTAAGAAAAAACTGAAATATCATATGAAAATAGCTCATGATAATGAGATTAAAAATGCTTGAAGATCAAATGAAAAACAAATACAATATTTCATATGATAATGAAAAAAAGAAAAATCAGGAGAAAATGTTTTTTTTAGAAAATAATAAAAAGCAGCTAGAAAGTATATTATTTGAAAATAATTATTCATATTTAGTTTGTGTTGACCGATATTGTAATTATCAATAGTTTGAATTATCTATCTTCACATAAATTAATGATGTCCATGGTGGTGGTGGTTATGATGTCCATGATGATGATCATGATGACCATGATGATCATGATGTCCATGATGATGGTCATGATGCTTATGGTGGTGAGCACTAGAATGAAGGTGGACATGGGCAGGATCTTGATTATCTGTACCTGGTTCATTTGTTTTTACATGAGCTCTAAATCCATGGTGATCAGCAACGTAATGTACTTCCCGATGTATACCTTTGTGATCAACAAATCCATAACTTCCCTGAACATGTCCATGGCCATCACTGTGCTCTTTTCTATACTGGGAACCATGATGGTCTTTTACATCATATCCAAAATGATATGGAATAGCATGGTGATGATGCTGGAAACCATTAAAACTTATTTAAAAACGAGGCATATTAGTAAGAAAAAAAACTTATTTATTATGGACTGAAAGGAAATATTTATGTATACTAATAAATTTTATTTATTCCTGTTGTAAGGAAAATTTTCATAAAGTAAATATGGTGTCAGAATACAAAAATATATCTTAATAGAAACAAATATTTTTTCTAATTATTTTTGTGAGAGCAAAATGTTATATATCATTTTGTAAATTTTGAAGTTTAAAATATTTCATAAAAATATTTCGTATAACTGTATAAATAAAAAAAAAATAATATATCCATATTTAATGACACCACGAAAATTAATTAAATATAATAATTAAATATTTTCTTAAACATTTAAGTTTCTAAATGATATAAATTTCTAATTTAAATAATTTGAATAACATTAATCATATTTAAGTATGAGCAAATACTTTGCTGTAGAATAATTTAGAAGCGTTCTGAATATAAATAATGGGAACATAACAATATTATTATTTAATATAATTTTTTTCATGAATCTTTTAAAACCAATGCAAAGGAATTTTGTGATACATAAAAATCCATGTAACCATGAAGGCGTAATATTGCTTTCTCAAAAATAATAAAAGAATTGCAAAACAATAAAAAAAACATTCTAAGTATAAATGCATATCAGTAATTCAAAAGTAATAGAAATTTATTTAGCAACTATAAACAAAAATTAAGAATGTTAGAAAACAATTCAAATTACTGTCAAATATAGTGTACTTCCTAATTAAAGTAGATCAAATAAAAACGTTGTGGTTCTAAACAATAATGAAAATAAATGACTAGAAATATAAACTTTTATAATTCAAAGAATTTTTAAAAATTTTACTTAAATATATATAGTAGTTGTTTTGAAAATAGAAGCATTTAACTTAGAAATTTTAATATTCATCAAAATAAAAATGATCAATTCCTGTCTAATAATATTTCATATTGATATAACACTTCTAAAGTTTGTAAATGATTTTATGCCATTTTATTTTATAATTGGCATAATTTCATTGTTTGTTGTGCAAACTTACATTGCAAGATTAATTAGATAATTAATTAACAGATTCATTAACTTGGACCTTTCATGCTAATATTTTTGTAAAATTATTGAAATTATGATAGAAGGTATTAAGCAAAAAGGGCTAATTTTATAAAAAAATCAATTATAATTAAAATTTTTAGTTATTTTTAATTAAATGTATTTCTAGTATAACTAACAAAATGTTTTTGTAGAATTATTTTTAATCAGTAAATAACTTTACATCATGATGTCCATGATGACCATGATGACCATGGTGATCATGAGGATCAGCTAGACTTGCACATACAGCAAT
>JAPDSC010031449.1:17641-32711 GCA_026290005.1 Latrodectus geometricus | reverse complement strand
TATATATATATATATTTAAGATTTCTATATAACTGGAAATATATTGTTTTAAATTTATATTTAAATCTTATCAATTTCAAAGGCTTCACATAAAGAAATATCAGATTTAATTATTACATTTTTATCTTAAAAATTCTACATCAGCAGATTCTTTTTTAGAGGCAATTTATTTCACTCACTAATTTTCTTTAGCACAGCAGAATACAATAACATTATATTATTGTCAATGGCTGCAGTATAATCTGTTTATTTGACAAAAAATAAAGAATATAAACATAATTAATTTTAAGTTTAATTATAAATGTTGAGAAAACATGTAAGCTCAATAAATTGGATAATTAGTCCATTAAGCTCATTTTTTAGAAATTTTTGTTTGATGAGTTATAAATGATAAATATATGCAATCATTTCAACAGAAAACAACAGATCGTTACTATAAATTATATACTTATGCCTGGTATTTCATTACAATAAAAAAAATGCTTGAAATAGGACAATTTTGTTTTGTTGGTCTTGTAGACAAATTTGCTCGTTTGCTGTAAATAGCTGAAATACAAAATATGTACTTTCTTCTACACAAAAGATATTGACTGATATATACACTGATGTGCAAAACTTAGTTTTTTTGCTCCATAATCCTTGTGAAGTTCAAGATGAAATTTAGATATGAGTTATATTTTGTTTATAAACGATTATGAAAGCACAATTGTGTAAAAGTGAAAAGTATTATGTACAATATGGAATCAAACTAAAAAAGGTTTTATTGAACTTGTGGTATCATTAAACAAAATTGTCTTCCCAAGAAGAAGAGCAGATATTCCTGAGTATATGAAAGGTTTTCTCTGCAATGGTTACTTCTCACGGTTTCTCCATACCCAGCAGCAGATTGTCCAACAGTTCCCAAGATACAAGTGTTCCTTCTTAATCGGCATTTATTTTAGTTATTAACGTTTGATGTGCAATCAATAATAGGTTGTTGAATGTAATGTTAAGCAAAGCAAGGGAAAAGAACTTTAGTGATCATACTATAGAATGAATGAATCAGAAAATTATGGGCATAATATATATCTGCATTTATTTTATAACTAGCTTAAAGAGTCATCTTTGCACACATATAGTCCTCTAAATAATTATAATTCAAGAATCCAAATGTGAGAAAAAATGTATTTAAAATATGTAGTTTTCTAACTATGTGAATTTATGCGGAAATATATTAAGGAAAAATATATATTGTTAGTGTGTTTTTAAATTTACTCTTAAAGAATTGCATTAAAAAGTGCTTATTAACAATGCCGTCACCTTTGTTGTTACGAAGCCAGGCTCTCCCGTTAGGGACTGTGCAAACGAAATCAGAAAGAGAGTCTTCCGTTTTTGAGCAGAGCAGCCCCACCTACGAGGCTGAAAGTACGTCTTTGATTCAAAGATGGCAGCACCTTCTGGATATTCCAATTTAGAGATAGGTGCCATTAAATACCCAAAGCCTGGCACCTAACACCCCCAGAGGTATTAATTTAAAATGCTAACATGGAGGACATTGCAACCACGACATATTTTACGTGCTCCAGTCACCGTTAGTGAACACGACGGATCATCGGATAAGCCGGGATTCGAACTCGCCACCTTCCGGTAACCAGAACGACGCCCTAACCGGCCACGGAAGTCCTTCGTCACCGGTTAATGTGCTTTAATAATTGTTGATATGACGGAAAATTTATTCCTTTTATAAACGGACTACAATAAAAGACATTTCTATTTCTTTTTATTTACTTCATTTTTAATTTCACTTTCAATTTTGGAAATATATATATTAACCAGATGAATTATTTTCTTTTGAATGAAATGTAATTTTAATGACTTATTTTACTTAAATGTGATGTCAACGAATAATTTAAATGAGATAAATGTAATGAGTTTTTATAATGATAAATATTAATGAGTAAAAACACTTATAAAAATATGCTATGTTGTATGTGCTTTTTTGAAATAGCTTTTGAATTTTAATTTCACAAAAGACAAATTTCATTGGTTATTTAATGTCGACGTAGAAACTAAGTGGTGGTCACATGACTGCGCTATATATTAACGTAAAGAAAATATAAAAAAATTTTTATATTTCTTAGAAATAATATTAGTTTGGGGAAAAAGTAATCCATTATTTTTTCGGTAGACGTCTGTAGTGATCGATATCTCGTGAGGTATAAATCAAACAATTGCAGATTTATGCTCGTTGGAAAACTGACATTTGACACTAAAATATCCTCTTGCAGTTTTTTGTTTGATTAATTCAGTTGCGAGTACAAGGTTTTAAAAATGGAAGACAACAAACAGAAAATTCGATACATTTTCGTTTTTCTCTTGTAACGGCGAAAAAGATTGCCAGGTGGCTAAAATTGCGAAAGGTGTTTATCGTCCTATATATAAGACTGTAACAACCAGTTACGTACAATTTTTGTTTCGTCGATTCCGTTCGGGTATTTTTGATGTTAGAAATGCACCTCGCATGTGGACACAGCATCGTCGAAAATGTCTGTAAAACATCAAAAATGGTCGAAGTTGACCGCAAGTCAGCAGTCGTAACGCACAAGACCTAAAAATCTACATGAAAACTGTTTTAAACCTTTTTAAAAAGCGAATCCAAAAGAAGTTGCTTAAAGTTCACGTGAAAATAATGGATTTCTTTTTCCCCAAACTAATATTAACCGAAAAAATAAAGAAACAAAAATTATTTATGATGTATGACAGATATTTATATCAAGGCAGAAATTTTAAATGATAATAGTAATAATAAAAATAGATTCAATGTTTTATGCTCAAAAAGTGAGCATCGAATTATATGTTCTGATTAGAGAAACTGAATTTATAAAATATTTCAACATTTAGAGACTAGATCACATTACCTAAGAAATCTCATGAAATTTTAATACGTTTCTATTTGATTAAATTATAGTAATGTGCATTATAAGACTGCCTGGGATGGCTATATATTTTAAGAAATAAAATGGTAAAAAAAATGCAGCATAAAAATATTTTTTTTCGAAACTATCCATAACACAAATTAGCATTAAACAAACATTAATATACTTAGATTAGGGGAGGTAAAGCATTAGCTATTGAAGTTTAGTCTTGACCTTCATTGCTGAGTTCTTCTGTTGGGCGATAGATGGCGCTCGTTGTATGTTAAAAATGACACTACAAAATTCTAAAATAAATTTCATTGATTATATTAGTTTGGGGAAAAAGTTATCCATTATTTTTTTTGTAGACGTCTGTAGTGATCGCTAACTCGTGAGGTATCTATCAATCAATTTCAAATTTATGCTCATTGGAAAGGTGACATTTGACACTAAAATAATCTCTTGCGGTTTTTTGTTTGATTAATTCAGTTATGAGTACAAGGTTTTAAAAATGGAAGACAACAAACAGGAAATTCGATACATTTTAGCTTTTATATTATAATGGTGAAAAGTGTTTATCGTCCTATATATGACTGTAACAACCAGTTACGCACAATTTTGGTTTCGTCGATTCCGTTTGGGTATTTGGATGCTAAAGATGCACCTCGCATGGATACAACATCGTCGAGAATGTCTATAAAATTTCAAAAATTATCAAACTTGACAGCATGTCAGCAGTCTTAGCTTCGCACAAGACCTAAAAATCTACATGAAAACTGTTTTAAACCTTTTTACAAAGCGAATCTGAAAAAGGTTCACGTAAAAATAATGGATTTCTTTTTCCCCCAACTAATATAATAATTAGATGTGAGACACATACACATAACCTCAAATAAATAGATTAATATTTATCATATAATTGTTGACGACTGTTTGAAAATTAATTTTGGACTGATGGTCATCATTCATTTCTTTCTTTAATTAAAAATGTTCAGGCTATAATTATTTCATGAAGCAATTAACATCGCATGTCGTAAATGCTGCTTATATTTTAAGGTGTGAGTTATTTCAAGATTTGAAAAAAAAATATTTAAGAATTTTTACACGTTTGATCTTACTGCTTTTTTATTGCTGCTTTTTTTCAATAATTGTTTACTTTCTAATTCCAAGAAAGGCAGAAACTATAAAGTTTTAAGATGTGATGTGTGTTGTGTATTCATCACAATTTACTAAAGAAACATATATGTATTCTAATCTTGATAATCACAATTCTAAATTTGATATAAAATCACTATGTGATACCAGCTTCCTATTTGTCTCAACTTTTGATTTCTATTGACATTTTTGAAAGAAAGCATTATTAAGATTATTTTTAATAGCAATTGAAAAATTTTGATGTAATTATCAGAGAAATGAATAAACTTTTAAAAGTTTGTAAATTAAAATCATCAAAGGTAAGTATTTTCTGTTATGTATTCATTGTATATTTAAAAGTGTTTTTTTGACGCAATAATTTCTGAATTTGGTACAACGAAGAGACACTTCAAAATAATTTTAACATAAAAAATAAGTGTCAACATAAAAAAAAAGTTTTTTGTTTTGTAGACTCCAAATTGCATGAAACTCGTTTGGTAAAGCGTACACTTACTAATTTTTATGCCAAAAAAGCTAATGCAAAAGAAATTTGTTACAATTAGAAGTCATTATGTTAAAAAATCTAATTTCTGTTGAAAAATCAACAATTTTAAAATCATTACTTTTTTTATAATATAGTCATATAATTTAAATTACAATTGACAATTTTAAAGTTATTATCTTTTATAATTTAAAGTCAAATTTAAGGTCATTATTGATTGACAACTTAAAAGTCATTATGTTTAAGATTTAGATTTCTAGAGCTATTTAACAATGATGAACAATTTCTGAAAATTTTCAAATACACCACGTTAAATAATATTTAACAATAAAACAAAAAATTAACTATAATAAAAGACGTGTCATTACATTTTTTGTGGTAAAATAATCGATATATTACTTTATATTTTACAATAATAAAATTTAGAACTTATGTGAATTGATACAAGTAATTTCTTGATGCAGAATTTTAAGAATATTGTGCTTTTATATTTTTTTTAAATTTTTTCCATGTTCTTTGTTTTTTGATGTGAAGAAAACCATTCGTAACCATCCGAGAAGTTACTTTAAACGTAAATTTAGCCAACCATGGCGAAATTTCCTTTATTATCACAAGTTGCGTAATCACTTTATTATTTTTCAACATTTCTGCTTTTATGAAATCTGTCGATTTGCATGATCTGAAAGAAAATAATTTCAATGTAATATTTCCGGATAGCATATTTCAAAACCAGATATTATGAAAGCACTCTAACAAGCAGATTTCACAAAAGAAATTTAAATGGTAATTATGTCACGATACACGTGTTTTTAAAACAAAGTTTGTGTGCGTTTAATTTCTATATTTTGCTCTAAATTTTACAGTTTTTTGATTTTTATAAAATAATATTTTAATCTAGGACACTAAAATGTTATTTTATCTTACTGTAACAATATTATCTTATAGTTATAAATCTGCAATTTTATTGTGTGTAACAAGAGAGAGAGAAAAATACATATAGTATGAAAACTTCTCCATTTGAATAAAAATAATTGGTTAAATTGGTGCTTTTTGATCGAAGCTGTTCACACGAATGAGATTTATCACAGAAATTTTTATAATTGCTTCAGTACTAAAAAAATAGTTTTAATGTCAAAAAAATATTTGTTGTTGTTTCTAATGACACTTGGCAATGCCAAGCTGCCCGGCAAGACTAAGCGAATGAAGTCAGAGAGAGAGCGTCTTCCGTTTTTTGAATAGAGCACCCTCATATGAAGGTGAAACTACGACTTTTGACTCATAGATGGCAGCACCAACTGAATCTTCCAATTTAGAGATTGAAGCCAGAGAAGACCCATAGCCTGGCTCCAACCACCCCCAGAGGTATTAAATTGGATATGGGAATATCGAGGACATTGCGACCCGAGATATTTTACGTGCCCCAGTCGCCATTAGTGAACAAGACGGATCTTCGGCTAAGCCGGGGTTCGAACTCACCACCTTTTGGTAACGAGAAGGACTGCCTATCCAACCAGGCCACCGCAGTCCTAAAAAAAAAGATATTTAAAATTTCTAACTGAAAAACATTTATATAATTATATTTAGATGGCATTTTGTAAGTATGCCGCGCACCCTGTCTAGCGCTCAGCGTGTCTGACTGCGGAATAGGAGGTCCTGGGTTCGAATCCCGGTTCGGTCATGAATGTACTTTCTCTTTGTCCTTTTCTCGTATAAAAGGGTTGTGTATGGTTGCCTACTCTATAAATATGGCACCTATGGCATGTGTGTACTGAGGAAGTCGGACTCCACGCCAAATTACGGTTCAGTTGGAATAGTGGATCTACGCACCCCATACTGCCAGCTTAATTGGCACAAGACAACAACATGGAACATTTTCTAAAATTCATTTCACTTTAATTTTTTTTTTACCACTCATCCATAAAAAAATAAAAACAATTGTATTTTTCTTCTTAAAATTATAGTAATTTCTCTTTTTCTTCGCTTGAAGAACTTGTAAGTGATATAATCAAAATATACACAAGAGTAAAACTGTTTTTTTTTTAAGTTCGAACACTTCTAAAAAATTATTCTTATATTATTCACTCTAGAATTGAGGTAATTTCATGAAAAGTGGAATAATATTTAATATTTAAAATACTTGCATGTTTGAAACTTATTAAAGAAATTTTATAAATTTAAAATACCTAATAATATATTAGATAAAAAATACCAAACACTGAAACTGAAGAGAAAAACGAATATGATAGGATAAAAATTATATATTTAGTTAAGGTTCTATTTTTTTCATTTGAAAAGAAATAATAATTTTACGACATTTGTTATTACTGTTTAAAATGTTGAACTATCTATTTCTTAATGAATCATGCTTCGAATAAAAGGCTTAGGGTCTCAAATCTTTATTTTGCTTAAATAAATGGATATATTTACACACAAGTTAAACAAATTACAAGTGTTTTGAGCATTATAGATTATTTTCATTAGAGATTAAATTGATAAAAATATGATTTTAATGAAGGTGTTATTCATAGATTACCATTTCTGATGTTTTATTTTGTACAAAAGGTTTTTTGAAACTTAATATAAGTGAGTGAGATAGAATTTTTTGATATAGATATTTTGACAGCCGTTAGGCCGCCTAGTAAACGGTCTAACTGTCGAGGGTCGTTGGGATTTTATCATCTACTGCGTATGCTGTCTTCCTGTAGAACTTTTCAAAAATAGTGGACTATATTCACGTGTCATCAGAGAGAATACCTGGAAAATTCTCAAACATCCTTCCCGATAAGCGTGTAATGAGAAAGTAAGAACGTAACATCCATCTTCCTTTGTTTAACATTGGTTGGGTTTGAACCCAGAACGCGTTATGATTTGAAAAACGTGGTCTTATCACTTGGCACCGATGAACTTAGACTACTGATATTGTAGATGTTGGAATGATTAATACGGAATTAATCCATTTTACATAGTGGAAAGTAGTTTTCTAAATGTGCCACCCACCCTGTCTAGCGGTTAGAGTACCTGACTACGGATGGAGAGGAACTGGGTTCGAATCCCGGATCGGGCATGGATGTACTTTCTCTGTGTTTCTTGTCCTTTCCTCAGATGATGGATGAATGTGGTCTGCACTATAAACGGGTTTGTGGTGGTGTGATGTGGGTAGTGCTACTCGCCTCCGTGACTTGGTTCACAGGTGCCCACCGTGTAACGATAAATAAGTAGCAGTTTCCGGCCTTGTTGTGGCAAAAGGTTAATCACCCAAGTGCCCACCATTAGAAAAAAAAAGTTTTCTAATTGCAAGGTGCGTCAAAAATGTATAGATACCTTGAACCATCACAGAAAATTTATTTCCCATGCTACAAGGCTCAATTTCTAGAAGAAAATAATATAATGCTATAATACAAAATAAATAATGTGTTTGGCTGTAAAGGGACATTTTAAGCCTTTCGGCTTTAAAGGTAATTTTTTTCCTCCTAATGGTGGGATACTGGGTGACTAGAGCCGTAGCCCACAACAAAGCCAGAAACTGATACTCATTTTAGCGTTACTCGATGGGCACCTGTGAATCAAGTCACGGAGGTACGAACAGCATTGACCACGTCATTCCACCACAAACCCGTTTATAGGGCGGGCCACATTCATCCATCTTCTCAGAGGAAGGAAGGACAAAGATACACAGTAAGAGAGAGAGAAAGGAAACGTCCATGCCCAAACTGGGATTCGAACTCAGGACCAACAGCCCAGGAGTCAGGAACGCTAACCACTCAGCCATTAGCCGCCTTGAAGGTAATGTAACAAGCGAATGGTACCCAACAGTGCTTGCTGATTCCGCCTTCCAAAACAAAAAAAATGGTTCTACTTTGTTTTCCGCAGCGATTGGTATAAAAAGCCTCCGAGGTTATCGCCAAGCTACAATCGCTCGCACATACACTACTAGCCATTAAAATTGCTACACCAAGAAGGCGACATGCTACAGACGTGAAATTTATACGAAAGGAAGAAGGTGCTGTGATATGCAAATGATTAGCTTCTCAGCGCATTTAGACGAAGCAGGCGCCAATAGCGACACCTACATTCTGTTTAAATGAGGAAATTGTTCAGCCGGTTCCTCATACACAAATTGCATTCGAACGTTGTTGCCTGGTAAAAAGTTGTTGTGATGCCTCGTGTAAGAAGGAGAAATGCGTAGCAGCACGTTTCTGACTTTGATAAAGGTCGAATTGTAGCGTACCGGGATTGCGGTTTATCTTATCGCAGTATTGCTTCTCGCGTGGGTCGAGATCCAATGACTGTTAGCAGAATATGGAATCGATGGGTGAAGGACGGTAATACGGAACGCCATGCGGGATCTCAACGGCCACCTATCACTAGCAACCGAGAAAACAGGCATATTATCAGCATGGCCGTAATGGATCGTGCAACCACGTCACGAGCCGTGAGTCAAGAAACGGGGTCGTTTGGAAGACAACAAGTGTCTGCACGAACAGTTCGACGAAGTTTGCAGCAGCATGGACTCTCAGCTTGGAGACCATGGCTGCGGCTTCCCTTGACGCTGCGTCATAGACAAAAGCGTCTTCAATGGTGTGATCAGCGACGAACCTGGGCGCACCAATGGCGAGACGTCATCTTTTCAGATGAATCCAGTTTCTGTGTACAACATCATGATGGTCGCATCCGTGTTTGGCGGCATC
Source organism: Latrodectus geometricus (assembly GCA_026290005.1). Taxonomy (NCBI): domain Eukaryota; kingdom Metazoa; phylum Arthropoda; class Arachnida; order Araneae; family Theridiidae; genus Latrodectus; species Latrodectus geometricus. Next base: position 23,493 of record JAPDSC010031449.1, on the reverse strand, counting down.
GTGGGGAACGCACACTGGCAGCGTGCATTCGTCATCGTCATACTGGCCCATCACCTGGCGTGATGGTATGGGGTGTCATAGGATACACGTCTCGGTCATCTCTTGTTCGAATTGACGGTGCTTAGAACAGTGCAGGTGTGTTACGACCCGTGGCTCTACCCTTTATTCGAGCCTTGCGAAACCCTTCGTTTCAGCAGGATAATGCCCGACCGCATGTTGCCGGTATTGTACAGACCTTCCTTGATACGGAACATGTTCGGCAGTTGCCCTGGCCAGCACGTTCTCCAGATCTTTCACCATTAGAAAACGTCTGGTCAGTGGTTGCCGAGCGACTGGCTCGTCAGCAAGCGCCAGTCACTACGGTTGATGAACTGTGGCATCGTTTTGAAGCTGCATGGCTATCTGTACCTGTACATGCAATCCAATCTCTGTTTGACTCAATGTCCAGGCGTATAACTGCTGTTATTACTGACAGCGGTGGTTGTTCTGGGTACTGATTTCTCAGGATCTATCAAGCCAAATTTTTCGAAACTTTAATCACTTGTTATTTTTAGTATTATATATTTGTCCAATAAATATCATTTTGTTATCTGCATTTCTTCCTGGTGTAGCAATTTTAATGGCCAGTAGTGTAATTTGTGGCTTCCAAATCTCAGCTATTGCTTTCGATATGAAACCAAACGGCTTGTCTTTTTCATATGATTTTCACCCTATGAACTGCCCAAGATAAGTCTCCAGAACTCAGGTGACGACCGTATTTCAATGCCTTTTTTTAGCCATTTATTGAGTCCCACAATCTTTCACATTTTGATGGTAACACCCGTTGTTGTATCAACAAAATTAAAAGTATCATTCACAATTAAATGGCTGTACCCAGCCTTTGCATACTCCTCAGTACTATACTTTCACCAACAATCCGAATAAATTTTCCAATAATTTTCACTATTTATTATTAAACTGTGGTATACACACACATATTTCATACAACTTGCTATATGCAATGTGTTTAAAATGCCACTTGTTTAAAATTTATAATTAATTGGCTATTAAATTACAAATAATTGAATAGTACATTTTTGTAAACATCAATATGTTTAAAACAAGATTTACAAAAATCCTAGAAATCTAATTTTGCCAGCGGGGTGGTTTCTGTCTAATATTCTTTATAGATTATACAAAGATAAGCGCGTAATAATTTAATAGTAGATTTTCGTATATTTATATAATTATATTTTTGTATATTATGAATAATTTAATATTAGATTTTTATATATCAATATGTTTAAAATAAAACTTACGCATAATAATTTAACGTTCTGCACACGGAAACACAATTTTATTGATTATTGGTTGAAGCGATTCCTATTATGTCAGAAAACACAGATTGCTTAATTAAGCACTTGAAAGCATCTTTGCTTTCTTTTAAAAATAGAAGTGAACTTCTCAATTTTATGATCTAATTACATAAGTACTTTTCGCATATTTTGTTTAGATTTTATTTTTACTCGCATATAATTTATAAGTGTGTGAGTTCTAAATTACATAAGATATTATCATTGATTGCCTGTATGAAGACTAGCTCAATTTGAGTAACAAACATAACTTTAATTTGTCTCGCTCAGTAAGTAGCTAAGATTACATTGGTGAAAGTGCTTTTAATTAAATTTTTAGTTTGACACATATTCATCAACAAAGCACTTATTTTTTTAAATTTCGAAATCAATTTGCACTTGTTTAAAAGTTTGTTTATTGAAAATTTAAGTACTTTACGGAGGGAATAGTTTTCTAATGAATAATGAATTTTTAAGAATTTTTTTTTTTAAACTTTGTTAATTTTGGAAATGGTGTTGCCATTTCTTAAATCTCTATTTCACTTATTGGATTTCTTGCTCTTGTAATTTTATTTTTATTATAAAATTTAAAAGCAATCTAAAGATTATTAAAATAAAAATCACTTTTCTCTTAATCGAGATATGTTACAACATATCAACGGATAATATTTTTAAGTTGTTTAAAGTCACCATAACTCATTTTAGTTTTATTTTACATATAATATGTTGAGTTTAAAATAAAAATGATAATTTTATCAAATTCAACTTTTCAAAGATATTTTAAAGCATTAATAAAAATTCTTTCCAGTTTTTTTTAATGTATAAAAATGTGGAATCAATTATAGAATTATTTATTGTTTGTTTATTTCACATTATAATTGAAATAAAATTATAATTTTCTTTGTATATCATATTTTTTTATAAAAAATGTCATTTTAAAGTACAATCTTTAATTTAATGAAATTTAGTATTTATAATTGAAAGTAAAAATTTACTTTTATTTATAAAAATCAAATTCTTATAATAATTTGATGAAATAAAAATTTGATTTTAATCTATACAGATACTATATCTTTGATTTTTATCTTTCAAGTTTTCCATTTAAATAGTTTTTATCGGTGATAAAATAATGAATTAAAAATATCTTTCATGTTTAATTGATTTTGTAAATAAATTATACCAGAAATGATCAAATTTTATAAAATATATAAATATTTATGATAAGTTTATAGCAAAATTAATTTCATTTTCCATAAAGTTAATTTTTTGTTTTAACTTTCATTAAATATTCACTGCGGATCAATATGGAATTAGAGCCATTTTTTTCTGATCAACGAGATTTTGCAAATGTAACTTATCGTATTTTATTGGGAATTATAATAAGCTTCTTTAAACTTAACGAATTCAGTTCTTGTTAAATGATTCAATCAAAAGTCTTAAAATGAAAGGAAGTAGTAAATAAGCATTCATAGATTTCACATCTAGTGATAGTAATCATTAACAGTGTTATCTTAAACACGAATTAAATTTAGAATGTTTTTTTCGAAGTATGAAAAACTAATATTTTCACGTTTTGTATGTATGTGATTTTTGTATTTTTCGAATAAATCATTCTCAAATAAACATCAATGGATGCATTTTAACTAATCAAGATTATTCAAAATTGATTAGTAGTATGGAGCATTAAAAACCTAATGATTACTATATTTGTTTTTATCAGCCTATATCCCAGTCTGTGAAAATGGCGAATCTGCAGTTTCTTAACCTCAAAACTGTTTCTATGAACAGTGTCTGTCTCGTCATTTTCTGAGACATATAAATCTGTCTGGAATGGACCAAGTAATAATTGGAAATAATTAAATGTCTCTTGATTCTGGATTGATGTTTCAAGAGATCTATTCTTTTCGGTGTAACGCATTTTTATTTAGTTTGTGTCGTTTGTATGAACATAGATGAGATTAGCATCATTAGATCATAATTTCCAATTAGTTGCAAAATAAGCCAGTTAAAAATATGACGTCTGAATTGAATTAATGGAAATAAAAGAAATTCATTTAAAAAAGTAAAGGGTATGCTAATTATTGACGCAAATTAAATCTTATCTCGTAAAAGCACCTCTTATTTTTTAAAAAGTTAAATGCTTTGTTACAATTTCAAATATCACTCACCATAGAATGCTGATTGCCACATATCAAAAATACTTGTTTCTCTTTAAGTAAGAAAGGCACAGAAAAAACTATAAATAAATATATATATACACTGCTCAAAACAATTAAAGAATATTGTAAGTTTTATATAAAATAAAGATATAAGAGAAATCTTTTTTTGCCGAAAACGGGAAAAGAGAATCACAAATGCAAATTTTTTCTGACTTTCAAACTGTGGAGTATGCTAATTTTGAGTTCGACGTCAAAAACGTCGCTTCAGCGGCAGTGAATGAAATTTAACTTTCAACTGAATAAAAGACAATGAAGACAAGGATGATCGGCATTCAGTGACTGTTTTGTTTCGATGAGTACGATGTCTCAACAAAGTCATTTAACTGATTCAGATGCTTGGGGAGTTGTTGAAAAGTTAAAAGGAGGCCAAACTCAAGCTGGCGCAAGCCACTGGATTGTCACAAAGTGTGATTTCCAGGATCTGGAACCGTTTTTAGGAGACTGGAAGTGCAGACCGAAGACCAGGGCAAGGTCTTAGACAGGCTACAACCCCCAAGGAAGATCGTTATATAGTGCTAATGGCTCGGAGACACCAAAATATGAAAGCTACTCTTTTCCAACAACACCTTTACTTGGCTACTGACACCACGGTTTCAACTCAAACTGTTTGAAACCGGCTCCATGGCGTAGATCTGTATACTCGCCGACCGAAAGTATGTGTTAAACTAACATCAAAGCATCGTCGCTACCGCAGGGAGTGTTAACGGAGCATGTGAACTGGAGGAGAAATGAAAGGAGCAATGTTCTTTTTCTGACGAGTCCAGTTTTTCTGTTCATTCTGGTGGTAGACGTATTTTCATCTGGAGGGACAGTGGCAGTAAGAATAATCCTGCGTTCGTGCACGAAAGTATCAGATTTGGCGGTATGGAGTGTTGGTGTATGGTGGCATCTCCATTGACGGATGCACAGACCTCTATATCATTCGAAATGGACACCTGACTGGCCGCCGATATAGGGATGAGATCCTCAGACCTATTGTAGTCCCTTACGCTGCAACAATCGGAGATGACTTCATTTTAATAGACGATAACTGCAGGCCACATCGTGCTAACCTAGTGGAGGATTTTCTTTTCGATGAAGGAATCGTACGAATGGAATGGTCAGCGTGTTCTCCAGATATGAATCCAATAGAGTACGTTTGGGACGCTCTAGGAAGACGAATTGCTGGCCACCAACCAACCCCACAAACTCTCCAAGAACTGGAAGAGTGTGACAGAATACCCCAAATCGTGATTAATATCCTCATTGACTTCATGCCTCAAAGGTGTTCAACGTTGCTGGATGTCCATGAAAACTATACCCCCTACTGAAAATGATTTCCTTTGAAGAAAACACCTTTTCTTATTCCTTTTCTCTCATGTGTAAAAAAATTGTGTTTTTTTCCTTTTGTACACAAATGCAAAATGAAATGTACTTTTTTCTGCCAAACATGTGTAATTTATTCTCATATAACCTACTACGTCTGTCGACCATGTATCAACCAGCTAAAACGTTTCCCAGCCACAAGATCCACCTAAAACCACAATATCCTTCAATTGTTTTGAGCAGTGTATATTTATATATAACTAGCAGTGTATATATATATATATATATATATATATATATATATATATATATATATATATATATATATATACATTCGCTGGTGAATGTCAACATTCACGTAGTCGCTTGGTGTATGTCCGAAATATTTGCTAGATATCCTCATTTCTCACTTACACCGGAAAATGTCGACATCCATAATGCACTAATGGTGAATCTTGAATATGCGTTTCCTCTCTCCGTATCCGGAGAGGAGAAATGCAGATTTGCATTTTCTTATCTCAATATTTCAGGCGTGAAAAACGTCACATGTGTGACGTAACTTATCGCCTCTCTTAGAAAGGAGGAGTGACCAATCACGGTGAGTAGAGGATTTTTAACCCGCGGGACAAACCTGACAACAAACAAATTAAAAACAAATTAAATGCTGTAGTGGAAAGGGAAGCCCGGGAATGGTTTTAGTTTTGTCTGTGATTGTCAACGTGCTCTAGGCCGCACCTTTTTGTTGACGTTGCCTTCTGTTATCTCCTTTTCGAGCTCTTTAATCATCTTTTCAAATTCCACCAAAGCTTGTCTGTGATTGTCGACATATACCGGCGATGGTCTGAAAGTGCAAGAAATGTAATCAATTGTACGGTCATTCACCAACGTTTTTGGTATGTGTTGACATTCACCGGTGAATGTCGACATTCTCTGATTTCGGTCTTTCACGGTAACATATATATATATATATATATATATATATATATATATATATATA
>JAPDSC010031447.1:198078-220519 GCA_026290005.1 Latrodectus geometricus | reverse complement strand
AATGATTGTATTAAAGCATTACTTCATTTTTCATTAAGTAATGCCTTGTTTCTTGACAAATGATTCTGTTTAGGTACTATTTATTAATATATAAATATATTTAAATAAAATGTATTTGTGTAAATACATACCTAGAAATTATGAGGAAAATATTTGCTTTATGAGTTATTACTATGATTATTATTGCTTTATGAGCTATTATTATATACATTTCTTATTATATAGAATTTGGCGGTACATTGTTATTATATAGAATTTGGCGGTACACTTTAAGAATTAGGTGGTACACAAAAGTGCCGAGGAATAATGGTTGAGAAGCACTGCAATAAATGTATAAAAATAAAAAAAATCACAAAACGCTGAATTTTTTCCCTCTACAATTTGAAGTAATTTAATAAAGGGTGTAATAAAAATTCATTTACAAATGCATTTAGTTTGTTTCCTTTAAAATTGTTTGATACACTAAATATGATCTGATCGAAATATTTAAGGTTTTCGTTAGAAAATATTTAATCTTATAAAGTATTATTATATAAAGTATCAAAATTTGTTTTATGAACTTTGAACTAAGTAAAACCTACTAAATATTTTAATGATTTTTGTTTTATTTAATAGGGGTATTTATACTTGATAATACAAATCTGCAAATAAATAGATATATCCAATTATACTATAATTTGTTAATAGAGGGTTTCTTGTAATTGAGAATAACTAATATATATGAAAAATGGGAAAAGATATATTCGCAAATAGATTTTTAGAAAATATCAAACAATTATTGAAATGCTTATAAATAATCATACAATTATTAAAAATAATTAAATAATCATTCAAAATAATGAAACAGTCATTAAGAAAAATTGTTCTAATTTTTGTCTGTAGAGAGCCTGAGTCCTAGCGGATCAGTAGCTTCACTACGCTTTTCATAAAATCAGAGAAGTGAAGCATCATTTGCCTCGGACAATGATTGGGAAGGTGACCACATTCTCCCTCACTGAATGGCTGGAATTTAGATAGTTGAAGACATGTCCACGTTCATCTGTGACGTCCGAAGTCCTTCCTCTGGCATGGAGTGGATGTGGAAATTAGAGTGCCAGCTCAGATGTGACCTCCTTACCTGAAGGTGGCTTAGAATTACGAGCTGGTTGGAGATAGAAGACTATTCCATACCCATTAACCTTAAGGTACAGTCCAGAGCCCTACCTTCACCGCTAATTATCTATGTCTATAGAGATTCCTATAAAAATAGAAAAGTATACAGTTTTCAACAATTTTTCTTGACTCGAATTTTACTATTAAAATCAAAAATTGTTTTCATTCATTGTTATATTTTTTTTATCACAAATATCTCTTAAGTATGCCAATTTCTTTTGTTTTTGTAAATGTATGTTTTCTTAATTTATATTTTTAATGTTTCCGATAATATACTTTTTATTCTTTGATTTACACAAATCATTATAATTTGAATATGCTTGGCAATATTCTTAAGTAGCTTTTTATGAAATAATATAAATATATTACCTTCTTCAATATTATTCAAATATGTATTGTTAACAGAGGAAACAAACATATGACACGGAATTCAATATCTATTTCTTGTAACAAAGTAAAGCCCAAGGGCAAAGGTCTTATAACAGAAAGGCCAAGACATTTTCCACTGTTCACATTAATATTGTGAAGACAAAGTCTAGTTAAACAGAAATGGAGTTCGTAACTTTATGCTTCTCTAACTCAAGAAAAGACACTTTCATAGAAACACCCAACTTGGCATTCGTAAGGAATATTACTTTTCTACTCTCTTCCCATGAAGAATATTTCCCCAAAGGATATTTCTAAGCATTTCACAATATTTGAATTCATTTTATTTGTTGAAATAACTGTTCATAAATCAAAAACTTTGAGACTTACACCACGTTTGATAATCAATTTACATTTCAAGACAAATTATCACGTGTTATCGTTTTTGAAATTTCATTATATTTCTCAATCATATAAATTATTTTCCCATATTTAAGAGTATAGCTAAAAATTTACTTATAAAAAGTTAAGACTTTATCATTGACTATATAACCTTTATGTTTTCTATGTAATATTTCTTGAGATTCTAATTTAACATAACATAAAATGTTTTAAGCATTATGCTCTGTAAATCAATAATGAAATGCAAATATTTAAAGCATAACTTTATACTTAAACATATAAATATTTTAACTTTCCAAATTCTTTAAATTTTGAGAACTAAAATCTTTATTATGATATGTCTTAATTTTTATTTTACTGTAGTAATTAGTTGTTTCACAATTCCAGCTTTAGCTGTTCGAAAATAACTAATTTATCTCACAATTTCATTTTGATCATGTATAATTTAGCTATATTTTTATATACAAGCATAATCCTTTGTATGAGTAGCATTTGATCCATTTTACTCAATAAAAGAAATTATCAGTTCTTAAAATAATTTTTAGGTTTAATACATAGTTAATATATTTAAAACATATTTTGATTTCTTATTCGTAGTGTTATATAACACTAATAACAATAACTTTCAAATCCCCAGCAAACGTGTGTGAAAAGCAAGAATAATTTATTTACAGGTTTGAAAAATTATAATAACTTTCATGTCATGTTTTCCAATTAAAATAGAAGATTTTTTTTGTTATAATTCTAATGATAGAAACAGAAACTATTTGAGAAATATCTTTGCATTTATTTATATTTTAACCACACATTTTTTTTTCGGATAAATAATTTTAAGGAATTTATTTTTTACCATTTTGAGAAGTACACACAAGCATATTCACCAGAATAGTGGAAAAATATTATCGTATTTTGAATAGAAAACACATAATATATAACATTTAAATATTTATATTTATAAGCATAAAACTACATACATATGTGTGCATATGTAGTTTAATATATTTTAATACTTCGGTATATATATTTAAATATATTAAACTTAATTATATGTGTATACATATATATATATATTATAATATGTTATAAGTTTTTTGTAATTTCAATATTTTCTGTGTACATATTCATTGATATTTTAAATTAGTGTGACATAAAATATTTTAATTGTTATTATGAGAATAAATAAAAGGACATAATTTTTTAAGAGATAAATTTTGCAAAGTCAATTTAGAGATTTTTATACATTTTTAAATGTGATAGCTAATCTTTCTTTAATATAACATATTCCTTTATATATAATATATATTATTATATAATTTATATATATTATAATATATTATTCAGTATATATATTTAAATATATTTCGGTATTTTAAATAGAAACGAATAAAATTTTATATGATTCTATTCAAAATACCAAAAAAGACACCTCCAAACACATTAAAATAAAAAAAATCGTATAAAGAGATAAAGAAAATTAGTAAAAAGATGAACAGTTATTTTTTGATTAAGAACGAAATAATTTTCTTCTGAAAAATTGTTTCGCACTTAATTCAAAAATAATATAACAAAGTAATATAAATTCACAAAATATATTAATAATTAAGAAAGTAATATATTAAATATATTAATAATATAATATGTAACGAAAATAATATGATAAAATAATATAAAGTCATAAAATATATTGAAACATTTCCTTAAAATATGTATTAAAATTTCTTTTTAGAGGATTCATTTCAAAAGATTAAAATACTGAATGTTTTCGAAAAGGAAAAAAAAAAAACAAACAAATTCCTTTCTGTTAATTAATCTTCAAATTTACTGGTTTATATTTTGAATCAAATTTTATTACAGTATTATAATCGCGTTAAATTATGTTTACCAGGCTTCGCATATTGATGATAAATCATGTGAGATTAATTTTATAAGCTTCTACTTAATTTGCGGGTTCGCGTTGATTAATTATTAGTGATGCAAACTTGTAACCATTTTCAAGGTTAATGGATAAATTGCATTAAAACTGAAGTTTAATGCATATAGTAACACTTTCAATAATTGAAAATTTTACAATATCTAAGCTCATTTTAAGTAAGTTAAAAGTTATTTAGGTAAAACAAATTCTGTAAGACTTTAAATTATTTATAGGAGATTTCTAAATAAATGTATTTTGAATTTATATTAAATTGGAATTTTAATGGTTTTAATTTTTATTTTTGCAAAAATAATTCATAATTTATCTAGTCCTATTATATTAAAATAATTGATCTGGTGATTAATCAAAAAACTAATTAAAAGTGTGAAAAACTTATTAAAAATTGTTATTAAAGCATGTTATATTAAAATACATGTTATATGAAAAACTTATTAAAACATGTTATATTAAAATAATTGATCTGGTGATCAATCAAAAAACTAATAAAAAGTGTGAAAAACTTATTAAAAATTTTAAAAGTGTTTTTATTTCCATTGATAAAAGAAATAAAAACACTTAAGATTTTATGACATTAGCAAATAACGTAATGCGTGCACATAATAATATAAGGATAAAATGCATAATTTATGAGTAATTAAAAGAGTATGTTGTCTCACAAAACAGTGTCTCTGTCAGTCTTAAATCTTCCAAAAATAAATATTTATTGTTCAAATGGTTCCTATGTAATTAAACGCAAACAAGGTAGGAAAACTAATTTCTTAAAAATATGTATAATTATAGTTATATTTTGAAACAATTTTTAAAAATTAACAGTTGAAGGTATTAATTGGAAAATGTGTCATTTTTAAAAAAAATGCATTTTTAATGTGGATCATGTTTTTTATTCCGACTAAACGTATTTAAAGAGAGTCGTCATAAAATTATTAAAATAAGATTTTAGTTTTTGTTTTGTAATAAAAAAATACTTTAATAGGTATGATAACTATTTAACACTTATCAAATGACGCATATATTAAAACATACACTAATTTAAATTTTTGTTTTTATTTACCACTTTTTTAATAACACGTATGTATGTAACTGTGTGTAAACCTTTTGAATTACAAACATTTTTATTTAAGAAAAATGTGTATGAATGTTTTAATAAAATATATTAATATATAAACAAAAATGTTTTAATAAATAAATTTTTTATTTAAAAATTTATGAACTATTATTGGACGATATTCTTTATTGGAAAAAAGAAACATGCAACATATTTGTGAATTCTTTTTTTCTAATCAACGATGTATTCCTTTTTTTTGTCCTCAAGAATATAACCCAGCAGTAATTCATAAGATTTTTAATAAAATAAACTGTTTTATTTTTATGTTTCTAATTTGTTAGGTAGTAATAAATATACTTACTTTCGTAAAGAAATTTTTTATAGATTATTTTTCAACTTGCTTTAAAACATTATATAAAACAATTTTATAAAAAAAGTGCACCTAAATATATATATATATATATATATATATATATATGTATAATCTCCATACATTAAAATTAGAATAAAAATAATATTTTTGATTATAATTATATGTATATTATGAATATATTTCACGCCTATATTTCACGTTGCTATATTTTTAAGCTACAATATTTTGGAAGGAATCATCTAAGTTGCAATGAATTATTGCTCGAATAAAATCAGTATTAGAATATAAATAAAATGAATTTTTATATTACAGATATAAAATATATAATAAATATACATTCTTAAAATTTCTGATTTTTATATAAGTTATTTAGTCTTTATTTCTTATAACTTTGAATCACACACAGGATATATGTAATTAGCAGTTATTTAACATTTCTCAGAATATAAAAACATTTAAGCATTTTTAAACTTGAAAGAACTGCCCTTTTCTCTTAAAGATAAGATACTTTAATATCTTCAAAGCATCTTTATTCTAAACTTACAAAAGGTTTTATGCGCGAATAAAGTTATCGAATGAATAAAACCTGCCATTTTGGGAAAGGAAAGGTTAAATTTTGAAATTAAGCAGTTGAAAAATAAGACCCATAGAGGATTCGCCTTATCTCTTTAATGAAACTAAGTTTCTATAACAAACAACTACTGGGAAATAAATTAAGTATAAGAATTAAGGAACATTAGCTTTTCTTATGAATAAACTCATGATGAATAAACTTATAATGCCTTATATATATATAAGGCATCATAAATTTCAATGCAGACAAATATCTTAAACTTTATTTTATTATGGAAATAAGTATATATAGTTAAATTAAGTCTTTTTATAATTATTTAAAATTTGATATAGTTGGTGATGGTAAATATTTTTATTTATTTTGGTTTTAATTTTCATGAATATGCATCATAATAAAAAAGGTAGGAGATTTTAGATTTGGTAAGTAAAATGGAAAAAATATCAACAGTTTTTATTTTTAAAATTATTTCAAATCATTCTTTTGACTACAGAAATAAAAATTTTATTGTATTACTTCAAGTGATTCAGGGATTTTCTCGGGGATATATTTATCATTAAATAACAAAGTAAGATAAGTTATTTGGTTTTTAATTTAATTATAATATATCATTGTTTTGTGAAAAATAATTTGTAGAAAAAATTCGGAGGCCATTTTGTACTCAAATTTATTTAAAAAGATTCTTTATAGTTGCTTATGTAAGATACCAATTTAAAAACTTAAATACTCATAGTTATAATTCAAATCTGTGTTTTTATATCACTGTTAAAATAATAGTAAAAAATTTAATTTTACAAAAACAAAAAATTGTCAGTTTTGGTGGTTTAAAATTTTCAGTTAAAATTGTTTAGTTTGGGTGGAAAAAGGTAAATTTCAAAAATTTTTACTCTCTTTTCTGATGTATTTCAAATTAACTCACAAGGCAGAAAAATAATTTTATTTTTATACCGTTGAAAGAATAATTTACGATGGACAACAAGAATATGAACAATTACTTCGTATAGGTAATATGACTTAAGAAATTTTATTCATATGTATTCTGTTTCCAACAATAGAATTGTTGATATAATTAATTTTATAATTTTCTTGACATTTGTAGAAACATATTTCTCTGCTCATTATCTATTTCTTACTATAATAAGAAATGTATCAGCTAAGTCATTTCATATGTTCACGAAGACATTCACACTCCCACGCTAATACTAGAACTCTAAGACTAGTTAAGCAGAAACAGATTTTGTAGTTTTAGGTACTCCAAACCATGAAATAGCTTTCACAACAGTAATCAACAGGGCATAAGTATAGAAAATTATTCTTCAGCTCTCTTCGCAGGAAGAATATTTCTATAAATAGTTATGTATTCATGAATTATTTTTGATATTCAATTTATATTTCAAGACAAAGTGAAATCTCATGCCCCTATTTGTAAATTTCCATCCAACTTCTTTGGTAAGTTATCACATGGAGTTATTTTCCATATCCAACAATTTAACTTAAGATTTATGGAAAGTAATGTCGAAATGATGTGAATATTCGATGTTTTCTGTCTACATATTCACTGAGATTTTAAGTTAGTGTGATATAAAATATTTTGATAGTAATTATGAGAATAAAAAACAGAATATAATTTTTTAAGAAATCATTTTTTCTAAGACAGTTTAGTTTTTTTTTAACATTTTTAAATGCGATAACTAATTTTTCTTTAAGATAACATTTTCACTGTAAAATCATTTATTTCAGAATTCTCCCTTTTATCTACTTAAAAGTAACTGAAGCGTTCCTATTTTAAATTTTGAATTTGTATACATTAACTAGATTTGCATATGCAATAGAGTTAATCTATACAAGTGCAGGACTTTGTATATTAAACATTTAGCCCATTTACTCAACTTTTGGCAATATTCTTTTCTTATTCGTGGCAATAATTTCTAGGCAAACCATTTTATATAATACATATATTTTAGATTTATTTTCCTATTTATTGTGAATTATTTAAGACTACACAGCAAGAAAAAATTAATAAAACATCTAAAGAAAAATAGTTTTGTAAAATATTTCAATATTTTTGAATATTTAATTAAGTGCTTGTTTTATATAATTCTATAGAAATAATGGAAAAAACTTTTTCTTTTGAAGAAATTTATCTTTAAATTTACATTTTTACATTTTGAATCCAACTTTATTATGGTATTACAATAATATTAAGTTATGTTTAACAAACTTCAGATATTGATAATAAATCATATGTGATTAATTTTATAAGGTTATAGTTAATTTACGGGTTTGACGCATGATTAACTGTTAACCACGTATTCAAGGCTACTAGAAACACGGCTTTAAAATTAAAGCTGTCTCTCTTAATGCATAAAATAACATTTTTTCAATAATAGAAAACTTTAATGATATCTATACGTTTTATTAAATAAAACGATATTTATATGAATTAAACTGATTAACACTAAATTATTATTTGTAGGATCAGAGTAAACAAATGCTTGTATTTTTAAAGTATTTTTTTAACTAAACTTGTATTAATTTTCATGAAAATTTTATTTCTGTAATTTTTTTATTTAAAAAAAAAATAAATTTTTAATTTCTCTAAGCTTATTTATTTTAAAAGATTGTATGTGTGTGGTGAACTGTAAAAAAAATTAAATGCCTGTGACAGAATTATTGAAACGCTTACTTAATTTACTAATTATTATTAATACGCTTACTAAAATTTTTTTATTTCCAATGGAAAATTACAAGAGATACAAAAACAAAATGTGAAATTTAAAATCTCATTAACATATGTACAATTTCATGAAATGATATTTCTCAATTTTTAATCTTAGATAATCACAGTTCATTAGTCAAAACGGTCTCTGTCCTAAATTATGTGCAAAAAATGGTGATTAATCGTTTTTATAATGCGTATTACTAAAATTATTTAGCTATTTTTTTTATAAATATGAACAAAATAATAGATAAAATTGTTTATTAAAAATGTTTTCGACCTTAAATAAAATTTCTTTTAATGTAGTCATGTTTTTGAATTCATATAAATTTATTAATTTTAATCAAAGTAAGTTAATATGAAATATCTTATCATATAAATCCTCTTGTTATGTTGTTGAAACACGCATTCTTTGCTGGAATTTCTAAGATTTTAACATTAGCAAATGATCCCATATTTAATAATACACTTGTAAATATTCAAATATTCCTGGAATTTCATCAGTTTTTAATAATATAAATACATACTTACATGAGTGCAGGCGCGTTCATTTTTGCATGCATGTATATGTTAACTTTTATTTCAGATAAAATTACAAGAAACATTAAATAGAAAATCAATGAATTTAAGGCTTCTTTAAGATTTAAAAAGTTCCCTCTTTATCTTTCATAACTTTGAGTACAAGATAGACAGCAGTTATTCAACATTTCTTAAAATAAGAAAAATGCTTAAGCAATTTTGATGCTTAAGTACTGTAACAATCTCCCCTTTATTTTATAGATAAGAGTGTTTCATTCCCCATTCTCTTAATTCTTTTTCTCTTCTAGATAAGAGTGTTCCATCGTTATCCCAAATTTAGAAAGTTTTATACGTGAACCGAGCTATCAGATGACTGAAAGCTGCCATTTCGTGATAGGGAAGTCTATAATCTTAAATTACTCTGATATAAAAATATGGCTCAAGGAGGAATCGTTTAATCTTTTTAAAAGAAAGTAAGTTAATATTATAAGCATCTATTGGGAGTAAAATTAATTGTAAATATAGGATAGACGGCATTAGTTTCTCCTATGAATAAAACTTATGACTACATGGGAATATATCCACAGATTTTATTAGTTAACTATTTATTCATATTTTATTAGTATAGCTATAATTAAATAAAATTACACACACACACACACACACACACACACACACACACACACATATTGAGTTATAACAAAATCTTGGACTATCAAAAAAGATTACATTTTTAAGTCCTGTGAGTTCTCAAAGGAAGACATGAAAGAGGATTGGGTTTTTCTCCAAAAATGTATTTTTTATAATAAAACAAATACCTGGTATAGCCTTAAGGAAAAATTTATACAAAATGCTGCCATATATTTTAATGCGGATTGACATTTATTGAGTTATAGAAAAATTTTAGAATGATCACAGGCGCACATATTCCAGGTACCGTGTGGCATAAGGAAAACAAAAATTATGGGATATTTCTCTAAAACATTATTTTTTATAAAGAATTAAATACCTGGAATAGTGCATTTTACGTAAATTGTATACTAAATTCACACAATAATTTTAATACAGAGCTTTTATTTTCTAAGGTTATAGCCAAATGTTGAAATTTCATAAAAGCCTCCCCTCTAAAATGTTTGAATTTTATTGATATTAGTCCTCAGATTATTAATATTAGTCAGATTGGGTGTGTTAATGCGAAAAGACATCTGGCCACAGGAAACAGAAGATTCAAAGTTGTTTTTCTTTGTTTTTATCATTAGTGTTTACGTACATTGTTTTATACATGTAGTTTTACAATGTCTTCTCGAGGTGTTGCTTGTTGTTGTTACTTATGACTCTTGGATAAGCCAAGCCCACCCGTCCAGCACTGTTCGAAAGAAGTCATCTTTCCATTTTTGAACAAAGCATCCTCATACGAAAGTGGAAGCGCGACTTTGGCATGGATGGCAGCACCATCTGGGATGACATAGATGACAACAATTTAGAAATTGAAACCAGAGAAGACCTAAGGTCTGGCTCCAAACATCTCCAGAGGTATTAATTTGAATGGAAACATGGAGGGCATTGCGACCACGACATATTTTAGGTGCCCCAGTCACCGTTAGTAAACACGACTGATATTTGACTAAGCCGGGAATCGAACTCACTACCTCCCAGTAACGAGAATGAAGCTCTAACCAACTAGGCCACCACGGCCTCAGTGTGGCTTATATGGGACACATCCGTTTCAATATATTAGCATTGGGCGAGTAACAGGTGAAATGCACATGGGGTGACTAACTTCAAAAGTTAATTTAAAGAAAAATAATTTTGTAGAATTACTTTAGGATAGTGCATTATTCTAAATGCCCAAAATAATTTAATATGGATATATTATTTATTAAATTACTACCAAATTTTAAAATTTAAAATCGCACAAATATTTAAGTCTAGTATTACATAAGGCAAACTGAAAATGATTAAGTTTTTCTCCTAAAATTAACTTTTATAATAAATACCTGAACAAACTGTAGTGGTATATTTCACACTAGCAAAATCCATTAATTCTAATAAAGATTGAGTACTTTTTACATTATATTCAACTGTTTGAATTTAGCAGCCGCCCATAGGTCTAATTCTGGTGTTTGGGTTGATGTAAATGGGATGAGAAACGCAGAACTTATTACAATTATTGTCCATGAAAACATAAATTTTGGTGATAAATATTTTTTATATCTTAGCATACTAAGTTTTATAACGTTTTTATAGAAAAGCTTTGTATGTAATACATACGTTCCAGCACACAATTATTGAGCGCGCAAAGGCAAAATGTGCATTAAGACAATTTTTTTAAAAAGTTATTTTTTATAATAAAATAAATGACAAGAACTGGTTTAGGAATATATTCTTTAGTAAATGCCCTCAATTATGAAAATAAACTAGGGATATTTATTGAGTTATAGATAATGCTGGAAATGCCAATGCACAAATATTTCAAAGTCCCTTTAAGATTAGGCAAAGTCGAAATAATGGGGTTTTTCTCCAAAATTTTATTGTTTAGAACATGCAATAGCTATGCAGGTGCGTTCCAGGTATGTCACTGTAAAAGAACTAGGAATAACGGTGTTTTTATCTAGAAAAAATTAATTTTTATAATAAAATAATTTCATAAAATTGTTCGGGAGTAAATTTTATATAAATTGTCCCAAATAATTTTAATATATACTTTAAATTTATATATAATTATATTTAAAATTATATATCTTATATATATATAAAAGAAATAGTTGTCAGAAAATCAATCCAGAACTTGTCTTTCATAATGGTAATAATTATTTGTTATGTAATTTAATACACAAGTAGTAATAATAACAGTATTTTAATGTGTTAATATAGCAAATAAGTAATATTACATCATGATTATGAATCGTTGATTCAAATATAATATAAATATACAAGATATTGTTGCTTAAATGAAACTTACAAAAATAAAGGCATAAATTTCATAAATATACAAATAAATCCTATAGACGTTTCGTATTAAAACATGTAAAAAACTGTAGGCATAAGAAAGCATATTATCTGTATTTAATGTATACTTTATTGTAGTTTATAAATTATTCGATGAAATTTTTATGTTAATTACATCCTTCTCTTAAATGAATTTGTTTAGGATAATACATCAAAATATTTGTTAAGTATGAGATAATTCCATCATTTATCAAGTAAACTGCTTTAAAACCTAATATATTATAACGATATGAATTTACTGACTTAAATTATTAATAATGTTTGTTTTTAATATAAGTAATCGTCCATTAAGGACAGCTTGAAATTTATTGCAGCTGCATGAAAATGTCCATTAATTTTAATTAATATTTCAAGTTAACGCGTTAATGATTTTGTTCATCAGTTTCAAGGAAAACGTAATCGTGTGTAGAAAATTATAGATATTTATAATTAATTGTCAAACTTAAAAATCAGTCTTTTGCCAAAGATATTATTTTTATGTAAATATTGATATATTAAAATGATTTTAAGGAAGTTTTGAATATTTTTATAGTGAAGTTTTTGTCTTCTTTGGGAGTGTAATATATAACAGAAATTATTTTTAAATAGGCTATGAATTTCAGAAACAAAAATATAATCAACTTAATCTGTCTTAAATTCGTTTCCTCATAATATTTAGATTTAAATATAATAATAATGAATGCTTTTTTGTGTAAAAAGTTTAAATAAAATTAAAAGTTTAATTAGAAACACCTAATTCTCTCGTATTTGTTTCAAATTCGTAGGTAATGAACCAAACTATTATGAAAGCTCGAAAAGTAGCTCTTAAACATCTAATTGTTTGAATATTTAAAGATATCTACGTTGTTGATATAGCTCTCAAAACTTGCGTTTAAAAATAGGTTATTATTAATTAACAACTAATGCAAAAATAATATGAAATTCAAAAAGGTAAATGAAACATTAAAAGACAATAAAAATAAAATAAAATATATGATATTTAACGCTGATTTGGTTTATGTCTAATTTTGATTTCGTATCAACATTAAAAAATTGCTTATTTCGTTATTTTTGTTTTTGCTAACATAATTTTGTTTTAATTTTCATATTTTCACAGCAGAAGTCAAAGAAGAAAATTATGAATGTCATAAAAAACACAAAAGTATTATTCTTTTCATATGCACATTTACATTCTTTTATAATAATTTACGCATTTTTTCTCAGCTAAGTATTGAAAATAACATTTTAAGATCTCGATTGTTACTTTTATTATTATTTCAATACAATTTTCAATCAATAATAAATTTTGTTTCTTTAACAGAATAGATTTTTTAATAAAATAAGAATTATTTGATTTCGTGAAACTGGTTTTTTAATAATCTTTATTTAGTATGTGATAAAGATATTTCATTCATTATGTTCATGTTACCAAATCGTTTATTAAATTATAAATGTTCATGTTACCAAATCGTTTACTAAATTGATTTTAGTATAAAATATTAAATATAAAACTCTTAAATTAATAACTGATATATTTAATTTTCTCAGTCTTAAGTATATTAATATTTAACACTAATAAAAATATCAAAATTTATGAGCAAAATTCCTCTCAAAATTTAATACATTTTATCTGCGTTTTGTGGGTGAATTTATCATCTTAATTGATAATTAGCTCCAATAATTTCTTGTTAACCATAATAGAAATTCATCATCCTAATAATTGCGATAAAATTTTCTTTTTTGCGTCGTTAAATACCTAAAATATTAAGATCGCACGTAATTTTATCAGTTAGTTTGTTAGTATAGAGTTTATTTTAAGAAATCTTAGAACACATTGAGAATCTGTTAAAATCTTATATTTTTATTATTCAGTTTACACATTCTGTATATTTATTATACTATAATAAATATAATTTGCTAATAATTATTATTAATCTATAAATTTTATAAATAATTTTCAATGTATTGAAAAGAGATAATTCAATGTTGTATATGTTTGTAATTTTGTAAGAAATTGTTAAAATATAAAATATAAAACTTATAAATCTACACAATTAATTCTTATTCTGTTTCTTCTATTTTCCAGATATAATTTCAAAGAAAAATTCAATTTACTCTGTGATTCGTAAGCACTTTAGTTTTCTCAATACATTTCATTACAGATTTAGATTTTATCATTTTGGAGAGATAAAAATGCATGAATTCCAGCTGCATTGGATATAGAATACATAATTATTATTTTCCATTGAGCAGAATATGCCATGTGAAATGAAGGTAATCTACAGCTTACAGCTACAATTAAATTGATGGTAGATGATCCCAAACGGTTCCAAGGGTGACTTTCATAGATTTTATACAAGTAAAAATGATTTTAAAAGCATTGTTTAATACATAAACGTTTTTGAAGAAGTCTAGAGTTCAACATTTACAATTAATCCAATAGTAGATGATCTCAAAAAGTTCTTAAAGCGACTTTTATGCTAGTAAAAACAATTCTAAAAGCACTAAGCATTAACTTGTTTAATATAAACGTGAAGTTATTTCCTTTTAAGCGAAAATGTTGTAAGTTATACATTTTTTAAAGATATTTTTTTATATATACACTAATTAATTATTAATCTAAAATTTTTAAAACATATTAGTTATATGGTTAACATTTAAATTATTATTTACTCTCTAAATTATTTTCTTAACTATTAATTTATGTGCAGATATTGGTGAATAAACTGTGTTTTTATTGTTTAGATATTTAGAGGATATTTGCTATTTTATTTTTGAGAAACATCGGAAGATATCTAAAAAAACTTATCTAGGAGAACAAAAATTTGGCTGCTCATATTATTTGAAGATTTAATTATTTTAAGACATTCTATATATATTTTTCTATGATTTACTGTTTAATTTAAAGGATGTATTTTAACTTTACCATATGAAACATAATATAATTATTATTACCAGAAAGATAATAAAACTAAGTATCTATTAGTTTTAAAGACTTAAAAATATTATCTGATACAAATTAACTTGTTAATGACTAATTGATATTTTAAAATCGTATATAACATAAAATAGGTCTAATTGTTCTTTTCTACAGAACTGACTACTTAATATGATCATTTATTTTTCACTTAAAGCATTATCAAAGTCCTCCATTACACATTTCAAATGGATACCATCACATGTTAACCTTGAATTTAACAGCATCGCCGGAGGGCTGGCCCAAAAAGGTTCATCTGTACCTTTGTGTCCTACTGAGCCTTTGACTTTCCGGGAAATTTACTCCAGTAGTAGGGCTCTAGTCAATTCATTTTGGGAAATACCACCATCTTAGCCTTGGTACTGTGACTCTGGAGGTGCTTTGAGCTTTGGTGGTGAAAGGCATGACCAGTTAGCATTGTCTTAGCTCAAATTTGGTCACCATAGGACTCTAAGGTTTTTCGGGGAAACAAAATCTTTCCCACTTTTACAAAATGCAACATTGAAGAAGCCAGTCCCGAACATTTACTGAAATGTATTGGTAATGCGTAGTGACCTTCTGAGCAACCCTGGTGCGATCCTTGAGGGCGGAGGCAGTCATGGACCTGATCTGATCCAGATCAGGGGATTAGAAAGAAGAAGATTTATTTTTCAACATTCTACTTTAGAGTAACAATTTTACATTTAAATCATGAACCTGTATATAAATTTTAATTATTTTTTTGTATAATTTTAATTACCATAGATATTTTTTAAAATTTTAGAAGATAATCTTTAGAAATTTATTAATTTCCATATGTCAATTAAAAATTAAGAACGACCTCTCAGATAGGTATAATTTTGTAAGCTAACGCATTCATGCCACATACATTAAAACGCTTAGAAAAATGTACCGCCCACATCATTATCTGGGGATACCTGGACATAGTACTATGCACGCCCATATAAATGCATAGTACTATGTCCAGTTATCAGCCTCCTTGACTTCTGTTGGGTGGTCTTTGGTTTGAACCCTGGTCCGGGCATGGATGTATTTTTTCTCTCTTTCTCTAGTCTTTCTGCTTTCCTTGAATAAATGGGTAGTGAATGGTCGCCTAACCTATAAACGGGTACCTATGGCTTCTGTGTAATGAGGAAGTTGGACTCTATATCATATAACGGTTCAATTGGAAAAGTTGAGCAGAGCACCCCATATTGCCAGTCTAGCTGACATAAGACAACAACAACAATTAGGAAAATCTACCATGTTAATAAATATAAAGTAACAGAAAGTAATTATTAAGAAATATTATTTTATATACTAGATTTAGGGAAAAGAAATAGTTACAAAGAGAAATGGCACAATTGAAAAAATAGCATTTTGAGACACACAATAATTTCATTCTATTTTAAAATAAAATTAAGAATAAATATGTTGAAATATCTATGCTTTGTTTGTTGAACCAATAATAGTATATTTATATTTAGATATATATATTAAAAAACGTGGCTATTAAAGAAATGTTTCATATACATTTTAAATACATCTATTATTTTAAATTATAATAAATAATTTGTTTCTTTAAATGCATTAAATGTTTATTGACATATTTAAAATAGCCTTGGAATAAAAATTTTAAAATGTGACCATATATAGTTACTTAAAATTTATTCAAAAAGTTGTATCATAGAAACTATATAAAACAACAATACGTTTAAACTTAGATAAAATCATTTGAATAAAATCCATTAATATTCTAGAGTATGTAAAATGCTTTAAGTTGCATAAATACCATAAAATAAAAAGATGTACTTTCATAAACTAACAAAATATATTAATATTTAAAGTTTCGATATTTAACATTAATATATCTTGAAAATTTTTTTAATTGATCCAATATTAATTTAGCGTAGGTGGTACTTCACATCAAGATATTATTCAATTTGATAAGACTGAGAGAATTACTTTAGGTTGCTTAAATTTTGAAAGCAAACTCACTCTACATAAAGTATTTTGTCAGAAAATCGATTGCACACCTGCTGTAGTTTGCTATTTTATAATAACTTTACTAAAGTTTATAATATTTGTTACCAGAGATAGTAATTTTCTCATGCTATTAATAAATCCTTTGGGTGTTTTCCATAAAATTATTTCACCAATACAGATTTCTTAAAGGTCTTTTTTACTTTATTTTTCTATATGTACATGCAGTTTTTATATCATGCATTGAGGGAAATATTGAAAGATGGATATCAGCACACCTTAAAAGTTACTAGTATATGTAATTAACATGAATATTTAAATTTTAACAGTAAGAAAAACTATGCATTTTATCTGAAGATTTATTTTTATTACTGGTATAAGAAATAAATTTGGAATTTATTCATAACATATTTTTTAAATTGTAAAAAATTTGCTTATTATTGTTTAAATTTATTATAATATGGTTTCTATATTATATACACTAGAAACTTTACTCATTCCTTAAAACAAAAGTGACGGTAACCAAGACAAAAATTTAAAGTCTGTAAAGAAAAATCCTGCTTGTCTTTAAATTATAAAACTATTCCAATAACATCATAGATATACATTTGCTATTGCTTTTCTTGTTTTCATTGGTTTGCCAAAAATATGTCCAAGTTGATATATTATCTTTTTTAATTTTTATATATCTTTGGCGTATCAATGAAGAGTTTGCTTTGAACTTATAATTTTCTTTATACTTTATTATAATAAAACTGGCTCGAACATTTGGTTGAAAATACATAAGTGATTACGATGCAACAATTATAACTTATTTAAATATGTTCCTTAGAAGCTTTTAATTTTAATTCACAAATTCCAACACACTATCTTCTTCTAATAAGAAGTCGTATAAGTTCCCAATATAACATAGAATAGTTAATTCTTCATATATATATATTCATTAATATCTTACTCTCCATCTTTCAAATTTAAATTCCATTGTATTATTTGAAATGTAATAGAAACCTGCACTGTTATGTTATGTTTATAGAAATTTTGTACAACCTTTAATTACTTACTGTTGCAAACCATTTTATAACGGCAAATTAACAAGTTTTAACAAAGTTAGAAATTACGAAATCAAACATTGAGATCCATGATTGAAGCCATTAAATCTACACCGATTGTCGATATGCCACTATTGACAAATAAAAATAATTAGAATGGGTGATCCTTTGTGAAGGAATTATCCAATCGGTAATAGAAATTGGAAAACCCATAACGGTTCACCCAACCTGTTGAAACTATTCGAAACGAATATGAATTACCTGACAATATTCAGGAAATTGAACGGCCATTAAATCCTTTGGTACAGACTGATATGAATTTGAATCTTGGAGTTACGTTGTAGAAAAAGGATACCCTAGCAAATGTTTCGAAGTGTGGTCTTGGAACAACTGACATGATGTATCCGTTTTCTGAATGGTTGCATGTCTACACAGATGGTTCTTTTATTGATGATTACAGGAATGCTGGGTAAAGAGATTTTTCGAGCCTTTTATCCTCTTATGTCTTTGTATGGAAATGAGGTGAGGACTCTTGGTCCTTGAAGATAAACTTATAAAAGTAGTTTTATTCCCAGATTCCAAAGCATCAATCCAAAATATTAGCTCAGCTGGCCCTCCATCATAGGATGAAATCCATCAGTGTCGAGCTGTTGATAAAAGTGGACTTAAAAGAAGAAGCATGTGGCACATCATTGGATTTTAGGTCATAGTAGAGTAAACGAGAACGAACAAGAGGATTTCCTTGCGAGAAAGAACTCTAAACTGCTTCAGCCAAGATGTTTAAAAATATCTTATCACTCCATCAATGGTATAAATTTGATGATCTTCTAACCATACAAAACAGTCTATATTGTAAAGCTGTTGCATAGTTCCATATTTTGACGGGTCACGACTGTCTGGAAGACATAGTTTAGGGATTTTTTATTTGCCCATATTTAATGTTGTTGAACCAAAGAATTGAACCCACCTCTATCATTGCTTTTCTCTTTATGGAGTCTCTGAGACGGGGTTGTATTGAAGAGCTAGAAAACTTTTAAGGCATTGACTTTGATCAATGTTTGTACTTTATTTTTTTGTATTTTTACTTGTTGTATTTTATCCTTGTTTGCCTTACCATTAAAACAAGAAGAAACCTACATATTAATAAGTAAAAATACTCTTAATTTCTATGTAGATAGTTTAGATTAAGAGGTAGCAATAAACTTTTTGACTTATAAGTAAGAGTTATATTATAGCAATGAAATAATGTTATCAATGCTTTATATTACAAGCATTAAAGAATCTTTATTACAGGTAATACATAATTCTACTTTATTTACATCTTCAATGAAAAATATACATTATTGCTTATCAAAATTGCAATATCTGGAAAGCGTAATCGTTACGAACATCAATCTCACCCAAAAGTAAGAAGAGGTTAAAATAGGCAAATGATTAGCGTGTTAGCGTACTTGGATGAAGTAGGAGAAACAAGCAAAAATATAAGAATTGCTTAAAAGAGGCGTTTTGAAGTCAATTTTTATTTTTAAATTGCTTTGTGATTTTGAAATTTTTACTAAACATCGTGTAATGTCTCAAATAAAGAAACATAATTACCAGCAAGTTCCTGTATTTAAAAAAGGCAAGTTCATTGCTTGTTGAGAATGTAGATTATCATTCCGTGGTATTACCACTTCCGTGGTCAAAATTCAACCAATGTAATGAAAATATGGAATTGATGGGTTGTCAACAGAATACAGAATGCCATGTAGGATTTCAATTCTTTCTCATGATTAAAATTCGAAAGAACCGACATATTGTGAAGTTCACCTTGCAAAACCTCACCACGGACCATTGATCAAGACAAGGATTTATTTACAGTGCGTCCATTATCCACTCAAACAGTGCGACGATGCTTGGAGAATATGGATTGTCAGCATGTTGATTATTACTTCGGTATTAATTGACTATGCAAAATAGAGACAGATAGCAATTGTTGTGCGCCAAACGACAGATCTGAATACAAACATATCACAATGCTGACTTTTCTGATGACTCCCGTTCCACCATTCTGATATAAGCGTCTGGAGACACCGAAGATAACTCACGCCATTTAATTGTGCCAGATACCGTAATAGGGTTTCTATCTATTGTCCTAGAGTAATGTATAGGGAGCCATTGGGTACATGACATACACTCCCCTAATTTAGATATATGGTAATTTGAACAAAAATTTTACATTTTTTGCCGTTTTAAAGTCGATTTTATCTTCGAGGATTGCGAAAAACCCTTTTTCAACAAAACAAGCCAGAGTACATATAGCATGTCTTGTTCTGATCTCCGTCGAAACCGAGGAAATTCTATTGTTGTTCATATGAAAACATTTGGTCATGAACTGCTGAAAGGCCTGGTCTACCATCTCTCTCCATTGACGATTGATGAAATGAAGCAGCAGACGAGTGGCCCGTTTTTGTCATTCAAACCGTATTTGACATCATGTCTAATCGTTTAAGAGTCATTTTTGGTGCCAGAAGTGGCAACTATTTCAATTAATTTGGCACTCATGTAAAACCTCAAACTTCTGTCAAATTTAATCATTTTGACTTGACATCATACAGCTTTAAAAATGTAAATATATTTTTCTTTTTTTCACGATGTTTCAGATTTAAGGGCCAACACAGTGTATATTATCAAAAAATGTTTAACTTTTTATGCTTTCAATTAATCTATTGGAAGGATTGCTTTATTTATTTTACAAGTCCTATACATATTTTATACTAACTAGTCAAATCTATGTAATTAAATAATAATTTGCAAATTGAATGCAAAAAAAAACAAACAAACAAAATTTATTTGTAAAATTTGGCAGGAGCTTGTAGAAAAATATCTATAATTTTTTTAAATAACATAGTTTTAATATAGTTTAAAGTAAAATTACTACGTTATTGAATAGTTCTATTGATTATTTTTCTATTTTAGAAAAACAATTTTAAACAAGCTTCATTTATCTGACCCAAATTAATATTCTATAGTGTTTAACAAATAATGCATTTTTATACATAATTTTAAATGCAATTACAAAAATTATACAGTAATTATTTCACACACTAACACGCACACACACTCTTACCTAGTCTTTATTTCCTACTTATCCTTCAAATTAATAAATGTATAGTTCGAAATTAAATATTACTATGTTTTAGATTTTTAAAAATCGTATTATGACAAAGAATATTAGCAGCATATAAAATTATAAAAATTATTAAATCGTTATATATTGTTATTCAATGAAGTGAAATAAATATAAAAATATTTTTATTTAAAATTTTAATATAATAATAAATATGCATTCATTAAGCTTTTAAGTGAAAATTTTAATATCGGATCAGAAAATAAAATAGAAATATTCAAAAAGAATGCTTTAAGAAGCTGGAATTTAAGTTAATTTAATAAAAAATATCATGGAAAATTGAAAGAGAGCTTTTTCTTCTATTTATTTTTCATGCTGATATTTCACATTAGAGAGCAGAGTCAAATAATTTTAAGAATTCCGAAAGTTTCTCTCCTCTTGTAAGTGGTTGTCTTTAGTTTCATGAAGGGAAATTTTTGTTGACGTTCTACTGAAAGAAAAAAAAAACCGTCACGTCCTATGCAAATTGGCAGAAACATTTTTGAAAATTGACTCTGACAGATTTAGATTGTAAGGAAAACAATTGTTTGATATTAAAAATTTTAGATTTCTGAACAAATTGAATGCATATTGATTTTAAACAGTTGAGATTTTTCTATATCTTAATTGTCCCTATATTTCGTATTCTTCCAATTTATATTTTGCATTAGAGCATATGTTTAGAATGCTCTCTAATGATCAAACTTGCATTTTAAATAATGACTGTGTTCGATTATATTTTATTACCTATCAAATCTCTTTCTTTCTCCCTTTTCTAATTTAAAAATAGTCTGTATATTATAATGAAAATATATTTATATTATCTCATAATAGTGATAAAAGTGGTTATTTTACTGATAATTCCTCCGGGTGTGGCAAAATTTTATGAGTTGTCCAACCAGATTTTAAAATATAAAATAATATGATAACAAACTAATAAAAAAATAGTGATATATATACATACATAACGATGTGGAGAAGCCCTGAACTTTACCAATTGGTTAACAGGTTTAAACTTCTCCATCATCAGTAGAGGGGCCCTAATACGAATCACTTGATTTAAAATAAAATTAAGGTGATAATGGTGGTTCTGAGAGCCTGCAGGTTATCTGTGCAGTAGAAGTCTACATCACAGTTCAATTACAAGAAAAAATAATTATAGGTATACAATATTGATTATGATTGACGAAAATGATACTTTCAATAGGGAGCAAAATTATATATATATATATATATA
>JAPDSC010031447.1:172870-186663 GCA_026290005.1 Latrodectus geometricus | reverse complement strand
ACACACACACACACACACACACACACACACACACACACACACACACATTGAGTTATAACAAAATCTTGGACTATCAAAAAAGATTACATTTTTAAGATTGAAAAAAATATGACATTTGATTTAACATTTGAAAAAAATATGTTCATTTTATTTACTTATCTGTATAAACTATGCAATAAAATAAGGAGTATTTGTTATATTTTACAATAGGAGCAAAGCAAATCAAATTAAAAAGATATGAAAACAAGATTTTTTCATCAAACCAAATTTTAAGTCAACACGATGTTTTTCCCAAAAAAAAATTAAGTGTTACTTTCATGGATCAGAGTTTTTTCAATAATTAAGAATATAGCATTTTCAATTTCTAATAAGAAATTGATAAGACTATATGTTTAATTATAGGAAATGTTTTGAATAAAAATATAAGTTTTCTGTATATTATTTTTATTGAAAATATTATATGTGAATAATTCAAAATACACGAAATCCCTTCATAGTATTTTCAAAAATATTATACATTCTAATTCAATTTTTATTTACAGGTGTGCAAATGCTTGAAAACAAATTCCCTCTTATAAATATTTATAATAATAATAATAAATCAAATATTAATTTAATATTATTTTAAGAATATTGATAAACTCCAATATATATATATTTATAAAATTAAGTTGTGTATGAATAATGGATAACATGAAATTTCCTTCTGTAGTTCATATTTATCACCAGTAATGTACGATATCACTTGTAATGCATTGTAGTAGATTTATCTTTTCAGAAACAGAATGTTTTTTATTTCAGTAAATTATTATTTTTTCTCTACTTTTTGGACATTTTTTAGCTTATTGATTGGAAACTTCTCACCCATTAATATCTATGCGGGCAGTTATGAGTTTTATTTTGTGCATATTTATGAAAGTTCATTTAACAGTCAGATTTTTGTTGCTTCCTCTTCTTTCCACCATTTATATGTTAACATAACGACCACCAGTAAATCTCCTCACCTTGGTCAGGAATAGAAAGCCATTTTGAGAGATCATATTGCACTCCGAGGCTTAGCATTTAATGGGCTTCATTGCCCATTCAAACAAAGTTTCTTTTCATAACAAAAATCAAGGAAGCCAGTTGCGTCATGACAGTTAGTTTCTACGAATAAACTTCAGACTCATTTTAATTCTTCATAAACATAAAATTTCCTTTTGGTTTTTGCAAAAGTAAAGTAAGTAGTTCGGCTCCAACTGTGGACAATTGGAAGAATTTATATGAGGCCTCATGATTTATGACATGTAGTATTGTATCAGGAATAATAAACAGAAAAATTCTACTAAAAACTCATAAAAAATTAGCTTATGTATGAAATTTATAAGTTATTGTCTCTTTTACCAAAATATATAGATTGAAGCGCTTCAAATAATCACTGCAATTTTATTGATATTGGTTAAGTAAATAAATTTGTTTTTAAGATATTACAAAACAAACCGGTTACATATTTATAAAATTAAGAAACATTTTATAGGGAAATTTCCAAAGTATTGTTTTAAAGAATATTTCTACTGAATGAAAAAAGTCTAACTATTCAAAATTATTCTTTATCGTTCTGTTTAAGTAAAATCTTTTCCTTTTGTATGAAACAATGGAGAAAAAGCATGCATATAAAATCTAGTATTGTCATTACATTGTAACATTTTTCTTTAAATGAGCTTTCACATATTATTGTTTCTGTAGCAAATTATTAATTCCTTACTGTAACTCAGTATTAGTTAAAAAATACTATGTGAATGTACGTGTTATGTAAGTCGCTTGAATAACAAACCAACACACATACACTGTCTAAACATTTTTATTCTTTATCTGCATTTTGATGATAAATGTGCTTTTTCCTTATAGACTTCAATATACATGTTTTCAGAAAAAGTTTGTAAAAATTTGAATACATAAGTATAGTGAAGAATATAAGTATCTGTGATTTCATACTAAATTGAAAGCAATCTAGAAAAAAAAAGCTTTTATCAATGTTTACTTACTTTAGTTTAAACTCCATTTTATTCAACTCAAACTTTTATAAAATGTAGTATATGTTAATTAATATGTGAATGTTTATAATTTAAAATTCTAATTAAATAATTATTGTCAATAAAATGTTAATAAATATTGTTAATGTTATTTGAATGTTCCCGAAAAATTATTCTTTTTTGGTAAAACCTAAATAATGAACCATAAATTTTTAACTATAAATACTTACTGCATTTCAGTGATTTTTTATGCGTTATGGGATATTTTTTCTTAATTGCATTAATTTCTTATCAAATAATGTTTCTTCAAAAAGACTGGCAAAAATTTTATAACTTCTGTACTTAAATATTAGAACAAATACATTCCTACAGAAATATTTTCATTAGAACTGTCTATTTATCATCGTTAATTGTTATGTAGCATTATTCCCAAAAATTTCATATGAAAAGTCCTTCAATGGTGTTTTTTAAATTAATGAGGGATTATTTGCCTTCAACAATTAAAAGTCGTTTCGCTTCCTAAAAATTAATAATTCATTCAATTTAATGAGTATAACAATTATATCCAGAAAGATGGTTATAGTAATTTATTGTATTTGATTATTAAATTGAATTATATTGTATTTTTGCTTTAATTTATTGTATTTGAATTAGAAATTCCTAAATTGTTAACTGCATTTATTGTAATTATTTATATAGTTTAACATCATACCTCTATTATCGCTTATAAATTCATTGCAGTAATTTTGTGTATGAATTGGTTTAAGGGAAAAGTTTATATAATTAATTACATGAAATAAAGATTATGCATAAATATATGTAAATATAGAATACATGATATATATAGATATTATACACCGTACATATTGTCTAGTTTTAAGGGATTTCTATACACTCTACAAAGATTTTGTTTTTTTCTCATTTTTTTCAAATCGGTATTTTATAATTTAAAAATATTTTAATTTGTCTTCTAAGTTATTAAAATAATGAAATATTTTGTAGTTGAATAAAATTTAACTATCGCTTAAAAATAATTTTTATTTATAACTATAATTTTGAATTTCCTTTAATTTTTGATGGTTAGGTGTAGGGTTTCAACGTTTGACGCTACAAAGGGCAAAATTGATTTCATGTTACAAGGGAAAATAACCAATAGATATGCCCTCTTTTCTTTTGAATATAGATGAGTCGGTGTAATTTAGAAGTAGGAATCAAGTAGAAGATCCTAAGTAGCCATACCTTAAAAGCATCATTTCACTTGAAAGATATTGTGACTATAACCTATTTTATACGCTCTAGCCTCCTTAGTGAGCGTCTACTGTTTTAGCTTAAGAACCTACTATATTCCAGTAACAAGAGCAATATATTTTCCAACAGATTATCATGGTTTTTATTTAAATTGGAACTTAATATATATTACCAATCCAAAGTTAGGATTTAAGATTGAAATAAGGACTGAATTAGAAAATGAATGACAGTATCAAAAATATTCAATGGCAATAATGTCCTCCACAAAATCATGGTAATTTTTGTGTGTCCTTATATACATAATCATTTGATTATATAATTATTATGAGGTGATCAATAAACACTATTCAAAACTACACATGTAGAATTCTTTCACTGAAATACTTTAAGTTAAAATTTTAGGCAATTACGATATCGAATTTTGTTAATATACTAAAAATCACTATATGTATTTTCCCACATACATTCAAATTACATTATATTACACAAAATATATGAATTCAAAATAATATTTATATAGATTAAATTAAAGAATTTCGTAAATTTCAATCATCTATATTGTAATAATTTTGTTATAAAACTTTAGGATGCTAAATTTTATATCCTGAAAATTAAAGTCAATAATAAATGTTTTCGATTTTTTTTTGCATTTCAATGAAATTTTGTTGTAATAAAGATTTAAATATCTTTTTAATCCAAACAATTGATGTATTTTATTTTTACTCATATATTTCCCTTCATGTCTTAAGGTCCCCACATGTAGTTAAACTAGCATAACTCCAAAGTTAAATTGTCTTTTCTACTTCAGAAAAAAATACTGTTTACTTCAAGCAAATGCTTTAATTTTACGTTAATGAATAATTTTTAAATTTCCCCCCAACTACGCGATAGATATTTAGATAATTACAGCGAATAAGTTAATGAGTAACTTTAATATTAGGAATAATTTAATAAAAATGTATATTTTTATGAATAATATTGAACAAATATTTTGATAATTACAGCGAATTTCGTTAATGAATAATTTTTAAATTTCTTAACCATTACGCAACAATTATTTAGATGATTACAACGAAAAAGGAATATATAGCAACATTGTTTAATACAGAATTATTTATAATTTCTTCTGAATTAATCTTATCCATAAGACAAGTGACAAAATTGATTTTCAGAACTACTTCCCTTCATAAAGTCAAGAAAGTCACCCTCAGGACGCATTTGTCAAGAGCCGGTGTCACTTTAATTAAGAAACTCGGTTTCTTTTCAGCACTTTAGAAATCTTTGATGACATGAAAGCTGGAACAATATGTCTGATATAGGCATGGATATATATATATATATATATAGTAATAAAAGTTATGGATATAGTAGTAACAGGTTAATCTCCTAGAAAAAAGCTAAATCAAACTAATGATCAGTGTAAATGAAGATTTAAGCAGATTTCAAGGCATTGAGTTATTTTTTATTACTTTCCTCTGTTAAATCTGTGAAAGTAAAATAAATATATAGTAGACGCGTGTGTTTTTTAAGTTTATTGATTTATCTTTCATACTATTAAAATCCTGTTTATCTACATGTGAATTATTGACTTCTGCAATTTTTGCTTTTATTTAATTGAATAAAAATATTTATTGGCGATAAAATTACAATAAGAAAAAATTTAATTATTTTATAAAATTTTATACAAAGAAAAAATAAATTTCTTATATAGAAAACTACTGGGCTTTTAGAAACCAATTTTGAAATGGAAAATCATTATATTTTAACAAAGTGACTAAAATCGGATTTAAGTAATTTAATTAATATCTTATTCTGACATCATTAATCAACATAAGGTTTACCTTTTCTCTAAACCTAACAAACAAAATCTATTACACATTTAAAATTCTGAGATTTAAAATCATCCCATCTTACACATATTGAAATATGTCCACCTTGGAAAAGAAATTCCCTTTAATAAATCATTTCTGCGATTAGTATTATTTTAGAAGAAATTTAATTAATAATATTAAATTTAAAAGACCAATTGTATTATTTATAAATAAAATAAATATTAATAAAATTTCTCATCAGATTCAATTAGTGACTTCATTGAATCAGTAAAAAATTACGAGAATTGAATTTTGAAAATATTACGTTTCATGCAGTTACACTATATTTATTCTATTATTATTAGTGTCTAATAAATAATTGAATCTGTGTAATTTTTGTGATTCATTTACTAATATATAAGATTAAATTATTTACGCTTATTATGTGGTACTATTATACATTTCTTTTATTACAAAAATACCTTTTTACTGCTAAATATTAAAATGTCACTTTTTCCCAAGAAAATTTTTCATTTTTAATTTGAGTCGTCTGATTCATCTGGTAGAAGTTTCAACAAAATTTTAAAATGTTGTTTTTTCACCAAGAAGCCATGTCAATATTTATTTAAATCAACTCATTTTAAACTTTTCATTTGAAAATTTGAATATACGGTGTTCGATTTTATAAAAAAATAGTTTGTTGATTGAAATACTTATATTTGTATTGGTAAACATTGTGATGCCAGATATTAAGAATGACTGATTGTTACACTCATTCGTCATAATCATGTCAAATTATTACTCTCTTTCATTATAAGCTTGTCTCTTACTTTCTTTCGTTATAATAATGTCAGATTGTTACTCTCTTAGGTTATACACTTGTATAATTGTTACTCTCTTTCGTCAAAAGCATATCTGGTCGTTACTCCCTTTTGTTATTCTCTTAGGTCATAAAAATATAAGTAAAGAGATTACTCTTATTCTTTATATATATATGTAATATATATATATGCACGTATTATTACTTACGCATATATTGTAAAATAATTTCCATTATTAAATGCATTTCAATAAATGTTAAAAATATTCCTTAAAAATATTACATTATTTAATTTTTTTAATAAATTGTATCAAGGTTAATAAAGCGTTGCATTTTCTGTAACACAATTAAAAACCTCTGTGCTTTTTAAAGAACATTATAATGCACTCCACATAATAATAAAAAAGTATAGGTAATATAAAACTAGGATATATGTATATGTGTGTGTGTGTATTTGAAAAATATACCCCTGACAGCAATTCAAAAGGTAGATATAGCCAAAAATAAATAATGCTTTTAGAAATATGAGTCTACAATTTTTAATAAAGTTATGACCATGTTATTCAAACAAATATGAATTATAAGCCAATATTTTAGTTTGGTTTTGACTTCGTAAATTCTAAGGTTAAATTTGAAAAGTACATGTAAATAAGGTGCTTTTAAGCAAATGTATGGCCCTATGGTGTATAGTTACTTTTTTGACAAACAAGATATTGATGTATTTCAGATAATTTTATATTTAGTTTGATTTACACAACAATGTGCAATACATAGACTAATTAAAATATAAAAAAGGTATTAAATGAATGACTTATGTTTGAGTAAAATGATCATTTTCATGAATGTAAAAATATGCAGTAAGAAATTGATAATAAAGTTCATCGCAATTGTAATTAAAATACGAATAATGTTTTTTAATACTATTGACAAAAGCAAACATTTTTTTTTATTTTGTATTCAAAAATATTTATGAATTTTTATTTATATTTTGTGTATAAGTATTTACTTTGTATTTTTATTTATTGTTATTTAAATAACAACACAATAATTAATTTATTTCAGTTCAATATAAAAATATATTTTAATAAATTCTTATTTATGAAAAAATATGGGACTAAAATTATAAATATGGGGCTAAAATTAAATAAAAATAACAAATAGTTTATTTAATTTTAGCCCCATATTGATTGTATTTTTGCAGATTTGTAAAAGATTGGTTATTAATTCAGATTAAAAACAATGATTATGAGACATTTATTGCAAGTTCCTCAAACAAGGGAAGTTCTTTCATTTCTTTTATATCAGCTAATTAAAACAAAGGAAAAAAATCATAAATATATCTACTTTTGCTTTTTTATCATAGTTGATAATAAACTTTTTATGATAAATATTTTTAATTTCAATCAAAATAATTAATATATATTTTAGAGCTTTAATATACTAAATTTTATAACAAAGTTAACTTAAGTAGTAAAACATTTTACTAAACTAAACTTATGAGCTATATGACTCTTTGTATCTCTTTCTTTAATTTATATATATATATATATATATATATAAAATTTTAGTCCTTATATAATTTAAATTGTTTCTCCGAGATTTATTGTTGAAATTTAATAAAAGAAAAAAAACCCTTTGTTAAAAAAATTGACGTGGTAATAGATTTTTTTACAGCACAACTTACAGCCAGAGAAAAGACATTTTGAAGCCTTCTGTTTCCGAAATCAAAACAACTCCTGCTTAGGATGATGAATCATATGGAGCAAGATTCTAGGAGACAGCGATCAGTGTCTGCATTAACGAATGAATGTGTTGATGGAAAGAGAAAAGAAATTTTTAAAATTCATACTCTGATTAAGACGACCTTTTCTAAATTTGTTCATTTGTAAAGAAAAAAATATATTTAGAAAATTTATATAATATATTTAGATATATAATGATATTTTAGAATTTTCTGCAATGATTTAATAGAACTAAAATTAAAGTATTTTTACATAAAAGTTAATAGCAATGTCATTTTTTGTCATATTGAACACAGGAAATAGTATTATTTTACGGAATGCTAGTAAGTTATAATGTTGTTTATAAGTTATTGATAATTTTTATAAGTAGTAAATAAGAATTGTGTGATTCTATAATTCGAATCAATATCTATTATAATTGTTATAAAACGTAAAGAATTTTTTTATATCATTTTCTAATAATTTTTATTTAAGTTTTCTTAAAATTATAAATCGAATTTTAATTTTTCGAATCATTTAATCAATAGGTTTGTTTTTACTCTAAGTTTTGGAAACGCCAATTTGTTTTGAATCAGTTAAAAATTCTTGCATAATTTGTAATAATTATAGTATTTGCTTAAGATAATAACTAATGATAATATTGATGAGTGATTTCATTAAATATCATTAAAGTATGTTTAAAATAAAATTATTTAAGAAATATTATAAGTAATGAGTTTTCATCATTTAATCTTATGTTGCAAATATATGTTTAGTAAAAAGATTATTGATAAAAATTGTTGCCAAAGAATAAACACTATTACTGTTATTTAAAAAATTATTACAGCATATTTTGTTATTCTTAAAAATATTTTCAAAGCAATAATTTCTTTGAAAACATATTTAAGAATAACAAAATACGATATATCCTATTTAATATATCCTAATACGATATATTCTATTTAAGAATGATATATCCTAAAATATTTTCTTTAAAAGATTAAGAAATTTTTGGAGGAATATTTTTATATAGAATTTTATAAGAACATTAACGCGCCAAGGGAAATTGTTCTCATTTTTCACACTTTTTGCCACAATTTGCTCCATGATTACTAGAATACAAAAAAACTTTATATTTTTGAACTTGTTACAACTAGACTACTTATACATACATAAGTGCCGAAATACAGTGTCAAATGTTACAAAAAATGCATTTGTAGTTCTTACAAATTTAAGAATTATTATTTTGCTTTAATTTCTCATTAACAAATATAAGAATTATGAATTGATAAATACACTATTTTGTAAAAAAAAAAAAATCGAAGCACCAAGAAGGACTTCTGCGATCATGATGAAATTTGATATGCAAAAATATTTTGATCGAACATGGAATTGATCAAAGTTTCAAGGCAAATAAACAGGAATAGCGATCATAGCACGCATTTCTAGTTCACAATTAACAAAGTAACCAGTATAACAGAGGCAGAATATTCATCTTTTTATGTTGCTGCCATTGTAATCCTGTAAAGAAGCAAATAAAAATGCCATTACGATGATATCGAAGACAATACAGGCAACTAAACGACATGTCACATTGTAGGGTTGCTGAAGCTGGGCCGAGTACCACCTGCATCTATACACATGTTCAACTTCTTTAAAAATAACCCCTTCCTTTATGGTGCTTCGATTTTTTTGCAAAAGAGCATATGTGATCTGTTTTAATACATTTCAAGCAAAATACCAAACTCAAATCAAATGTTTTACGTATTATTTTAAGAGTATTTATATATCATAGGTAATAGGAATAATGAAAGATGTGTGTAGCATTTTTAATCATAGCATGTGAATGTTAAGGAGTTTTCTTGGTATTCTGCTTGGCAATGTGTGAATATTGTACATATCTATAAAGTTTCTTCCAGAAATTTGTGCGAATGCGTTACCAGCTTTTGGGTTAAAGACATCATAACGCAATTTTTAACAGATTTTATTAAAAGTTGTGTAAATTCGCTAAATTTGATTTGATAATTTATTAATTTTATAACTTGTTTAAAAGTTTTCACAACAATATTTAATTTTAAAATCACAAATCACATTAAGTAGATTAATTAAGACAGTCAAAAAATAAGTTCTGAATATA
Organism: Latrodectus geometricus; assembly: GCA_026290005.1. Classification (NCBI taxonomy): domain Eukaryota; kingdom Metazoa; phylum Arthropoda; class Arachnida; order Araneae; family Theridiidae; genus Latrodectus; species Latrodectus geometricus. Next base: position 176,914 of record JAPDSC010031447.1, on the reverse strand, counting down.
TTTTCAAATTTAATATTTCTCCCGAGAGGAAAACATTCCCAGATAAAAGCGAGAAATACTTATTTATGTGTCTTTATCACTTCTGTTTATGTTTGAAAAGCTTGGAGTAATCATGTAAAAAATGGTTATTGCTCTTTGTCCCTTGAGATAGTTAATGGTATAGTTAACACTATAAAATATTCGCATAATTTTATGCAATCTAGTACAAGAATATATTTATCTACCTTTATAACTTTTGAAGTTTCCTGTTATATATCATTTGTTATCCTATATAACTATTTCTATAAGCTTTCAGAAAAGGAAATAAATTTTTTTTTTGGATTTTCTCTCCAATATGGCTTAGTTTAAATAGTTTATTTCAGATTCTATGTTTATATATTCTTAATTTTCACTGGATTTATTGCTTTTTAGAAAACCCTTTGGGTTTAATACACTGCAGAAAATTAATATTTTCAAGAACATCTTATACTTAAATTTTTATTTTATTATTTAGCTGATTGTAAATTGTATATTAAATATTTTTCAAAGTATTATTTTATACTTATTCATTATTAAATCATGCAAATCTTAGTGATTATTTGCATATAAAAAGTTGCAAGTGACTGCTCTTACATTTATTTTGCAATTTATTATTAAATATAAACAATGTTCAAATCACATTAGAGAAATTTTCCAATTGAAAATTGGCAACATTGTAAAATATTATTTTAATTCTTGATAGGTTGTATTGCGAATGGGAAACATAATTTTCAATAATTTCAGATACAAAATGTGATTTCATTTAGTGTATATGTCATTAAATTCGCATTCTTTTATTTTAAGTTTACTTCAATCACTGATAATAGTAGTTTTAAAATAAGAATTTTATCTTTTTTAAAATTTAATCATTGCAACAACATTTTATTTACATTAACACATATAAAAATTTCTAAAACCATCAAAACACTATAGTTATGAAAACTTAAGTATAATTAACAGTATATAAATACTCATCCATCTATAAAAAATAATTTATCAAAAAGGACTTTATGTATGATTATATATTACCTTTCCTTTCTCTACATTTTCTTACTTATTATTTAAGTAATAAATTTTTTTATCGTGATATTATTTTCATATTACTAGCAACTTCATAAAATTGTAGTAAATGCTTTGCCATAACAAGAAAATGGTAATGCACTAAGTTTTGTTGAATTCCAACATACATACCGATATGTTACATCAAATTTCATCATTTTAAGTTTTATTTTTATATATATACACATTTTATTTTAATATCATTTTTTTGCAAAAATTTAAACTTATCTGATAATAAGAAATGAGTACGGTAATATATTAAAAGTACAATTTAATCCTATTAATCCTATAGGCATGAAGATTTGTATCAAGCAATTCTCTGGAAAGAGACGATATCTTTATATATATATATATATATATATATATATATATATATATATATATATATATATATATATATATATATATATATATATATATATCTGATTATAGGTTCATGTACATATTATTTTATAATCGCAAATTCGCAAATGGTAGAAATTTGAAAACTTGAAATAAAGTACCTACATTCAGAACTATTATTCATATTACAAACATGAGTTTATATCGTTTTTCAGAGTTCTGTTTTTAAAGTCTATTCTTTTTTGAGGTCTTGAGTCCTAAAATTACTTTCATAGAAATAGTTTCATTAAATCATAAAATGAATTTCATGGAAAGATATGCAATATTAAAGTTCCTATTGGAAATAAATTTTTTTGGATTTCTTCATCTTTCTGTAACGTTTCAGATATATTCCACATAAATTTTTTAATTGGAATAACTATTTTCAACACTGTCTGTGATCCTACTTTGTTGTGAGGCGTCTTACTTGTATTGTATAAAAGCCTTTTTGGTGGAGTTTTCGTAAGTAGTAAGCCATATTTAAGTGTCATAAAAACGAAAACCTAGAAGATACTCCAGTGCACACAGAGAGGCATACAGAAGTGCAACGGCCAGCTCACGTTGTTCAACAGTCTTGCCAAAATGCTTGTCTATATCAGTGAAGTGACATTAGTAAACAATAAGCGAAATTTTACAATAAAAAATTGGCAAAGAAACCAAAATTACAATCGAAACTATTTTTAAAACTTATTTTAGCGAATTTTGTTACACATGTTAGATATACAGAGCTATAATGAGACAAGTTTTTATATGTAATTTAATAGTATATGTCACTAAATTGTAAATAAATATAATGCTTTTAATAAATTAAGTAAGGATTTTAATTTATAAAAGTTCTTTGCAGTTCTCTCTTTTACTGTAAAAAACTATGAAAATATATTTTTTATTTGAGAATTTTTCGAAATTATGAGAATTATAATTTAGATATTAGATTTATAATATTGCTAATATTGTATCATTTAATACAAATTTTGAATTATTTTAAATTAAAGTTTGAAAATTTGAAACTACTTTTTATTTAATTTCGTGCCTATGTATTATTGTATTAGCTTTCTTATAGGAAATAATTTTGTACAGTTTATAGGATGAATGATTTCAAAAATAAGAATTAAAAAATTTTAACAATGTGTGATTCAATCGGTCACTGTATAATAATGGAAATAGAAATAATAAAAATATTAAAATTATTTACTATAATAATGAAAACTATTAATAATTTAGCATATTATTAAATCATAAAACGGTATTTTTTTCAACACAATCTTAAACACTGGATTGTTTGTACAATTCTGTATTGTGAATGGATTTTTCTTTTATATGAAATCCTTCCAATTAAAAGAAAATGTAATTTTTTTATGTAAAAGGATGAACTACAAAAAATAGTGATTTATTTCTATCTTTCTGATAATTACACATACTATATAAAAGTCACAATTTTATCTCTTAATTATTATCTCATTTAGACCTATACTCACATATGGTTCCAAAATTTTGGCAACGGCAAAGTTGCACGAAAATTTCCCCACTAATTTTGAAAGAAAGGTATTGATGAGGATTACGTTGATAGAAAATTTTTTTTTCCTCAAAAACTAAATAGTGATTCTAATGTGATTTAACATAATGAATCCAAATATGTAATCAGATTCTTTTTTAATTAAAATGTCATTTGTATTTTTAATTGAATTCTGCAAATTAAGGATATATTTATATATAATGATTTGAGGACAAGTAGAGTGATATTCATATCAAATATACTTGTTATGAGAAAGTTTATGCATATTCATGTTTTAACATGTTAGGTAGGCATTGCTTTCTTAAGCAAATATCAGTATTGAAATGATAGTGAGTCTGACAACACGTATGTGGTGGTTGCTGTTTTTGTTGTGGTTTTGTACTGTTTTTATTTTTTTATGTTTTATGAACTTTTCATTACGCTAAAAAAGTCCTTAAATCAACTAAACTTCAACTAATCCAACTTCTTCTACATCTGTAGAGAATTGACATTCAAGTCTCAAAGCTAAAATTTCACCCCAATTGGCTAAAAATGTTATGAACTGTAACTAAAACTGTGTTGAAAAAAACTTTCAAATCTTGGGAGTTACTGACGTTTCCTGGTGAAGAGGAAAACAGAATGGAAGAAACTTTTGAGGGAAGCCTTGGTGCACAGTGGGCTGTCATGTCGACAGAAGAAGAATATTATCGTATTATTTTGATAAAATTTCTGATTTTACATGATATGTAGCAGTCAGTTTTTTACAGATAGTTAGTTCTTTTACCACATATAATATTATTGATAAGTTTGGCCATTACATTTATGTTGGATAAGACGGTAGGTTAAAACAACATAAACTTAAGAATTATGTACATATTTTCAAGGTAGTTATAAACATTTCAAGTTTACCTACATTTCTAAAGTCATTCATTCTGAATCTTATTATTTTTTTAATTTTTTGTAGCTTCAATATTAATTACCTCTTATGTACTTTGTTAATATATATTATATGCAACAGATTTAAAAAATATTTATTTACTAAAATATTTTCTATACAAATTTCATCAAATTCACAATAAAAAATCCTTTAATTT